>JAIUZE010074262.1:0-81279 GCA_022085475.1 Heliosperma pusillum | reverse complement strand
GGTAATGTGAGGAGAGGAGGTACGGATAATGTAGTTGCAGCTCAGTTGGAGGCATTAACTGCCAAAATTGCCGAGTTACAAACTTCAAAGTCCTTGGAAAATAAGCAAACGGTTCATGCCATGGTTCAACAAGAGCCAACCTGTGAAAGATGTGGTACTATGGGGCATACTGCAGTGGAATGTATGAGTACGGTTGAGCAAGTCCTTGCTTTTCAATCTTTTAAGCAAGGTACACCTTACTCTAATTTTTACAATGAAAGGACAAAAGAGCATCCCAATCTATCCTACCGAAGTCAGAATGTTCTTAATCCTACCCCACCGCCACATCAGCAACAAGGTTCTTCTTATGTGATTCCTCAGAATCGCAATTTCCAAGGTAATTATAACCGCTCCAATCAAGGTGGCCAAAACTTTCAACAACCTCCACCTCCACCATCTCCAAGTAATGATATGGCGGAATTGAAAGCCATGTTGCAGCAGAGTCTTATGATCCAACAAAAGCAAGATGCTCAGATCTCACAGTTAATAGCTCATAATAAGATGGTGGACACTCAAATTGCCCAATTGGCAATTCAAAATCCACATAAGCAACCCGGTAATCTTCCTCCTCAAGGACACCCTCCACATGAAAAAGCCAATGCTATCACTTTGAGGAGTGGAACCCATTACAAAGGCCCTGAAATGATAAGGGATGAAACCAATGAAAGCTTGGAAGTTGCTGATCAAAGTTCGAAAAAAGGCGAAAAAGGGGCTGAAATAGAGGTTGCTCGATCGAGCAGCACCCCCTTGCTCGATCGAGCAACCCAGAAAATTTGCTCAAATTTGTCTCGGGAAGTTTCTGACAGCTACAGTACACCAAAACTCGATCGAGCAAGTACTCTGCTCGATCGAGCAACCCCTGATCAGGATGAAAATACTTCCAATTCATCTTCCAAAGCTAAAGAAGCCGAGCCCATTGTCATTGCACTTCCTTTTCCTCACCGCCAACATAAATCCAAGCTTGATAAACAGTTTGGGAGGTTTATGGAAGTGGTCAAGAATCTGCAAGTGAGTGTGGCTTTTACCGAGTTGATTACTCAAGTGCCGGCCTATGCAAAGTTCATGAAAGATATATTGACAAGGAAGAGGTCTTTTAATGAGGTGGAGACGGTTGCATTCACTGAGGAATGTAGTGCTGTTTTGCAATCCAGATCACCACCAAAGCTAAAGGATCCAGGGAGTTTTTCTATTCCTTATAATATAGGTTGCTTGGCAATCGATAAAGCCCTTTGTGATTTAGGGGCTAGTGTTAGTGTTATGCCATTTTCTATATGCAAAAAGTTAAATATGGGTCAACTTACTGTTACAAACATGACCTTACAAATGGCCGACCGTTCTATTAAACACCCTTTAGGGATTTTAGAAGACGTACCGGTTAGAGTATGGAAGTTTTTCATACCAGTTGACTTTGTTGTCTTAGATATGGCTGAGGACACCCAAATTCCTATCATCTTGGGACGACCATTCCTCCATACTGCGGGGGCGGTTATAGATGTTAAGAATGGGAGACTTACACTAACAGTGGGGGATGATACAATTACTTTTAACTTAGACAATGCCATGAAACATCCCATGTTAGAAGAGACATGTCATAGAGTCGATATTGTTGATATAACCATTGATGACTGTCTTTCTTTGTATTTGAATAGGGATCCTCTGGAGATCGCCTTAATTTCCAGCACTGCTGAAGCTGGAAGCTCACGGAATGAAGAAGTAGTTGCAATGGAAAAACTGCTGACAGGAGAGGACTGCAAGTTGCAGAAGGTTTATAGCTTAGGTAACCCCACTAAGGTTATCGAGGTAAAGAAACCTGAACTTAAACCCCTCCCCTCTCATCTTAAATATGTTTTTCTTGATTCCCATGAGATGAATCCTGTAATTGTCAGTGCTAGCCTATCTGAAAGCCAACTTTCTGATTTATTGGTGGTTTTAAAAAGGCACAAAAAGGCTATAGGCTATAGCATTGAGGATTTACAAGGTATTAGTCCTGACTTTTGTATGCACCGTATCCACTTAGAAGAAGACCATAAACCTTGTAGGCAGGGTCAGCGTCGTTTGAACCCCACTATGCAAGAGGTAGTTAGAAAAGAGGTGCAGAAACTGTTAGATGCTGGGATCATATATGCTATTTCTGATTCCAAGTGGGTTAGTCCTGTTCAGGTAGTCCCTAAGAAGGGAGGGACTACGGTCGTCACTAATGAGAAAAACGAGCTCATATCTACTAGACTAGTGACTGGGTGGAGGATGTGTATTGATTATAGGAGGCTGAATGTAGCCACTAGAAAAGACCACTTCCCTCTTCCCTACATTGACCAAATGTTAGAGCGTCTAGCGTGTCATAAGTATTTTTGTTATCTAGACGGCTACTCGGGATTCTTTCAAATCCCCATCCATCCTGACGATCAGGAAAAGACTACCTTTACATGCCCTTATGGTGTCTTTGCTTACCGAAGAATGCCTTTTGGGTTATGTAATGCCCCTGCCACCTTTCAACGTTGTATGATGGCTATATTTTCTGATTATATCGAGTCTATTATGGAGGTCTTTATGGATGACTTCAGTGTTTATGGGACCAATTTTGATGGTTGTTTAGCTAATCTGACTAAGGTCTTGCAACGTTGTGAGAAAAGCAATCTTGTGTTAAACTGGAGAAGTGCCACTTCATGGTAACTGAAGGGGTGGTACTTGGTCATCTGGTGTCTGGACGAGGCATCCAAGTGGATAAAGCTAAAGTGGAAGTGGTTGAGCAATTACCGTACCCGGTGAATGTTAAAAGTGTTAGAAGTTTCCTTGGTCATGCGGGGTTCTATCGCCGTTTTATTAAGGATTTTTTCGAAAATTGCTCAACCAATGACTAAGCTTCTCCATAAGGATGCCCCGTTTGTGTTTACTGATGAGTGTGTTAAGTCTTTTGACAGGATTAAACAAGCTCTAATCTCAGCTCCTATTATCCAGTCTCCTGATTGGACATTGCCGTTTGAGATAATGTGTGATGCCAGTGACTATGCAGTTGGGGATGTTTTGGGGCAAAGGAAGGATAAGGTGCTACATGCAGTTTACTATGCCAGTAAGACGTTGGATGATGCGCAAGTTAACTATGCTACCACTGAGAAAGAATTACTTGCCGTTGTCTTCGCCTTAGATAAGTTTAGAGCCTATCTTGTGGGTTCTAAGGTGATAGTCTATACTGACCATGCAGCACTGAAATACTTGTTGGCTAAGAAGGAAGCCAAACCTAGGCTTATTCGTTGGATCTTGTTGCTACAAGAATTTGATTTGGAGATCCGGGATAAGTCAGGTGCTGAGAATGTGGTTGCTGACCATTTGTTTCGTCTGAGGTTTGAAGAGGGAGATTCCATCCCCATTGATGATTCGTTTGCTGATGATCATCTCCTTGCCATTACCATGGAAACTCCATGGTTTGCCGATTATGCCAACTTTTTGGTTGGGGGAATTATGCCTCCAGAACAATCCTATCAGCAAAAGAAGAGGTTTCAACATGATGTCAAGAGGTATTTTTGGGATGATCCTTATCTATTCCGGGAATGTGCCGACGGCATTTATCGACGATGTATTCCAGAGGGTGAGGTACATGCCATCCTTTCTCATTGTCACTCTTCTTCATATGGCGGTCATCATGGTCCCTCAAGGACGTTTGCTAAAGTTATGCAGTCGGGTTTTTATTGGCCGACTATTCTCAAGGATGCTACTACTTTTGTCCGTTCTTGTGACGCATGTCAAAGGACGGGAAATATTTCTCAAAGGCTTGAGATGCCTCAAACGGGTATTTTGGAAGTTGAAATATTCGATGTTTGGGGTATTGACTACCAAGGGCCATTCCCATTTTCCCATGGTAACCATTATATTCTAGTAGCAGTGGATTATGTCTCTAAATGGGTGGAAGCCATTGCCACTCCCACTTGTGATGCCAAAGCAGTTATTAAACTGTTTCAGAAGATCATTTTCCCACGATTTGGGGTTCCTCGTGCTCTCATTAGCGATGGAGGAAAGCATTTCAATGACCGTCATCTTAATTCTTTATTGAAGAAATATGGCGTTACACATCGTCGGGGGTTAAGTTATCATCCGCAGACAAGTGGTCAGGTAGAGGTTTCTAATCGGGAGATTAAGTCCATCCTTGAGAAAGTCGTGAGTAAATCTAGGAAGGATTGGAGTCGTAAGCTTGATGACACTTTATGGGCTTACCGAACTGCTTTTAAGACTCCAATCGGTGCTTCTCCATACCGGTTAGTCTATGGCAAGGCGTGCCATTTAACGGTAGAACTTGAGCATATGGCTATGTGGGCCATAAAAGAGCTTAATATGGATCCCTCACTGGCGGGTGAGAAACGACTTATGCAGTTGAACGAGCTTGATGAGTTTCGATTGCATGCCTATGATAGTGCTCGGGTTTACAAGGAGAAGACAAAGAAATGGCATGACAAGCATATCATGCAGCTGGAATTTAAAATTGGTGATAAAGTATTATTATTTAACTCCCGTTTGCGTTTGTTTCCAGGTAAACTCAAGTCCAGATGGTCGGGACCGTTCACAGTTACCGAGGTAAACAAGTTTGGGTCGGTTTCACTACAAACCGACAAGGGTGAGATTTTCAAAGTCAATGGTCAACGCTTGAAGATCTACTACGATGGAGCATTTATAGGGGTTATAGAGGCCGTAGACCTTTTCACTCTTGATAAATCCCCATGACTTTGAGGTAACACGGTCGTGCGGGACCGTTATAAACAAGCGCTAACCGGGAGGCAACCCGGCATTTACTTGTACTTTATTTGTAAATTTTATTTCGATTAGCCTAATTATTAATGTCATAGTTTAATTTCAGAAAGTTAATATTATCTTAAATATGTTTTTCTTGATTCCCATGAGATCAAATTTCGTTTGGATAGTTAATATAGTTGTGCTTTATGGAGTGCGGTGAGGGAGCGATCTAACAATTTTATTGAGTGATTACAGCTAATACAATCGGAAATCGCTTTAATAATGAAGAAACAAAAAGAAAGAAAGGAGAAAAGAAGAGAAAAATGAGGAAAGCTAAAAATCACAGGTTGCTCGACCGAGCAAGTCCGTGCTCGATCGAGTTTTTGCTACACCAAATAATCAGCCACTCGAGCAAAGGCAAAAAAACGAGTTTGTCTAGGTTGCTCGATCGAGCAAGCTTCCTTGCTCGATCGAGTCGAGCGGTTCAGACCGGCCCGAGGTTGTTTAATCAGGTTTTCCCCAATTCTTTCCTCATTCTTCTTCAATTTTCGTCTCTTTTTTCTTCCCCTCACCCTTATTCCCTCATAATAACTCAAGAAAAGTCTTTCATATCATCATTTCATCATCAATCTAGCATCAACAAACATCAATTTACTTGTTTCAAGCTCAATTTGTGAAGAAATCAGTATTTTTGCTCCCTTATTTTGCCCAAAACGTGAATTAGGGTTTGTTTCTTATTTCTTCAATTTTGTGCTTCTAATTTGTTGTTGTTGCTTCCTAGCCTTGTTATTTAGTAATTATTCACTCTTGCATTGCTAATTGCTCCGTCTTTCTTGCGTTTTAGCCTCAAATTTGAATTTTTTTCGAGTTAGGGTTAGCTAATCCGTCTTTTGAGCATAGAGTTGTGTTTGTTGTGTTTTATTTACTTTAATTAGCTATGTCTAGGCAAGAAGGAACTAGTAAGCGTCGTAGAGCACCCCGTCTTGTCCGACAACCCCACGTAGAAGCGATTCCGAGTAACCCCGACTACCCTTGGATCGTTTTCAACACACAAGAGCAATTTGACCGTTTTGACTTGCTTATGGGTCGTCCTATGGACCCTACTCGCTGTGTGTGCCCCAATGTTCTTGATTCACTCGGTTTTGGGAATGCCATGTTTGCTATGTTTCACCGAATCGGGTTTGGGGGGCTATATTCCCTAAATGAGCTTTCTTACCGACCTTTGACACTAGAATTTTTCAGTTCCTATGATTGGGACGAGACCAATGAAAGTGTGTCTTTTAGGTTACTTAACCGGGATTTTGTGTTGACTTATGCCGAATTGGCGGGTCATTTGGGTCTTTCTGTCGGTGACGATGATGCTTTTATTGGTGTGCCTTCCGGCTTTCAAGCCGTTGAATACTTTCGTTTATTTACGGGTCTTCCTGAGGCACGTGTCAATGCCATGGCGGTCAATGATGTGCAACATCCTTGTCTAAGGTTGTTTTTGCGTTTCTTTAGCCTCCTTTTATTTGCTAGGAAGGACTTAAGTAAGCTTAATTCTCATGAGGTCTTATTACTTGCATCTTCCCTCAACCCCATGCATGAGAATGATTTTTATTTCAATCCGGTTGGTTTGGTGTGCTTTGCTTTCTGGAGGATCACTTCCGCTACCCAGCATTCCTTAGATTGTGGTGCCTGGGTCACTCGGTTGGCTAGGAGACTTACTGGGTTTGGGGGTGACCGTAGATACACACCAATGACCCCCCTTCATGCCCCTAGAGTGGACGAGGAGTACTTGCGACACACCCTTTGCTGGATTAACGCGTTAGGGAACGCTAGATTTCAGTGGCGAGTACGAGGGACCCAGTGGATAGCTCTTTCTGATACCGATAACCTTCTCCCTTCTACGGAGCGGTAGTCTACCCATGATCCTGAGACTGGACCTACCCCTCCCCCTCGTTCTTATGTGGTTCCACCTGAGCTTGTTTTTTCTTTGGCCGAGAACCGTCGACCTCGTCGGCGGATTACTCCTTCTACTTCTACTCAGGCTACCACCACCCCGATTCCACGTTTTACACCCACCCCAGCTCCTTACCCTTACCCTCCACCTGCTTACACCTATGATCCAGCTTTAGAGAGGGAGATTAGGATTCACCAAGGAATAAACAATGACTTGGTGATGAGGGGACTTTGGGAGAACCTCATGCGGACTGATCTTAATGCCACTGCTGGTTGGACTCCGCCGAGCTACTACCGAGGTCCGGGTGATGAGACGGGTGTGTTTGATAATTATGGGGTGACTCCTCAGCAGTTTTCTCAGGAGTTTAGTCACGATTATGGTTGCCTGGGTCGTTCTTGGTATACTCCTATCCAACCGGATGCTCCAGTTGGTGGGTTTGGTGACCCGTTTCGGGCTTCTTCTTCTGGTGCTGCTGAGAGGGGCGATGATGATGATGATGATGATGATCAGGCGCAGTAGTGGCAGCTGGTCACTACTCCCCCATTTTGCAGCTGGTTTGGGGGAAGCTATGTTTATAAGCTGGTATTATCTATCCTTGTACTTTCTTTTATTGTATTTTCTTTTAGCTATTTCCCCTTTTCCCTTTTGTTAGTAGTGTCCTTTAGGTTGCTGTTGTTGGTTGATTGTGTGATGTTGTGCTGTTAGCGTCACAATGAGGACACTGTGACATTTAGGTTTGGGGGAGAGTCTTTATTCATGTTGTGTGTTTAGTTTATTTAAAAAGAAAAAAAAATCCATAAAAATTGAAAAATTTACAAAATCCAAAAACATGTTTTTTATTTTATTAGGTCGAGTCTTGGTGAATTGAATTACAATGATGATAATTTGCATTGTTTTTGCATTTGAATCCCAAATAAGTTATCCATGTACATTGTTTTGACTTGCTATTTTTGAAAACAAAGCTCATAGTACAAGTCTTGACCGTTTTTGACATACCTTATGCTAATTAGATTTGGCAATTTTTGTTGGTAAACCACTTAAAATTCTGAGGTCTTTAGAGCTTCCTAGGCCAGGAACATCAATAAACTGGTCTCATTGTTTTTAGGCTTGAGTGTGGTACTCCTTGTGGAATGTGTAACATCAAATTGCATAAGTGTGACATTCGTTTCTTGATACTATACGCGTTCGTTTGATAAGTGCATGAGGAAGGTGGTTCTTTTTGTTCAAATAAGCCTCACATAGCCAAAAAGACTTGATTTTATACCCTTATTATTGAGTTCTCTATGTTTAGCCCATTTGAGCATTTGTAGCCTGTTTCATAACCTATCTAATAGCTACATTCCTAGAACTTGCCTACCTTATCGGGACAGTCGCAGTTGCATGTTTTCCTTGTCTACTTGTCTACTTGTCTACTATGGTTGGGTCGGGATTTCAAAAAGAATATCAATTGGGTGTAGCAAGTATGTTGGCAATTGTGTCATTTATTCCCTTTGTTGAGAAAAGTTGTGAAGCAAAAGAAAAGAAAAAAAAATGATGAAGAAAAAGAAAAAAAAAGATTTGAATTGAAAAAATGATGAAAAGAAAATCATGAAAAAGAAGAAAAAGAGAAAAAGAAAAAAAAAAAAAAAAAAAATTGTTGCTTCATTGAATTATTCAAGGGAAAATGAAAGGGAATTTACTAGAGTCTAATCCATTTTTCAGAGAGCAATATCGATCTCTCTCTTGTGTTGTCAAAGTTTAAGATGATTTCTCTAGTCGGTGTTGGTTTGTGCTAGTCTTGTAGATTTGTTTTGGTACGTGTCGCTGCGACTACCGGTCTTAGCCCCACATTCCCAAACGTGCCTTGGCACAACCCATTTCTACCTTCACCCATTAGCCTTCCTTTTTGTCCTGATTCATGTACTTTGTAGCGAATGCGTATTTGTTGGGGAAATTACTATCACATTAGAGTGCAAGCATGTTTCATAAGTTGAGTGAGTGTTTCTATTTCTTTCTATCTTTACAAAACTCACCTTTACATAAACTTATGAGTGCATGAGTGAATCCGCGAGAATCCGGCAAATTGAGCCTTGCAAGATTGAAAGGTATTTGGTTTTTGTCTATACTACGGTATCATGTAAAATCTTGGATTATGAGCTGCGTTTTCTACTTTCCCGTACCTTTGAATTTGTTTTATTGGTACAACTTGGTCATTACTTTGTTATAGATATGGATAGCTTGGGATTTGTATGTGCATTAACATTAGCTTTGAGTTTTTCATTCACCATTTGTATGTTTGTCCTTGTATAGTGTTGAGTGCTTTGCTTAGGGACAAGCAAAGGATTGGTTTGGGGGAGTTTGATGATCATTATTTATATACATATTTTATGCCTCCCTTAGACGCATTTTACTCGATTTACCGTCTTTCCTTGCTTATTTCTATGCTATTTTAGCTAGAATATCGATTCTGCCACTTTTGTTATGTTTTAATGCAGATTGGATGCATTTGGAGCTTTTTGAGATGATATAGAGCATGGCGGGGTTGGATCGTAGAAGCTAGGCACGGGAATCGAGGAAGAAAAGAGAAGAAATGAAGAGAAGTTGAAGAAACGAGCTAGAATGAAGGCTGCTCGATCGAGCACACCTACAGTGCTCGGTCGAGTCGCATTGTGTCCTTGCTCGATCGAGCAGAGTCACCTTGCTCGATCGAGCAAGCTCTATTACGGCGGATTTCTTTTATTTTCCTTAACTTTAGACCTAATTAGTTAGATCTTTTGTAATATAAAAAGAAAGCTCGTCTTTCTTAATTAGATATTCATATACATGCTTTTCTAGGTTTTTTAATACTTTTATGCTTTAAATCAGAAACCCTAGTTTAGTTTACTTTGCCTCCAGATTTTATTCATCAAAGACGATTGTCTTTAGTTCGAGCTTGTAATCGGTATTTTCAATCTTTCTTTGTTATTCAATTTAATTCCCTTCTAGTTATTTAATTATTCTTTGTTCATCCTTTTATTATTGTTAATCATGTTTACTTTAATTATTATTGTTGTTATTTACATTGTTATGAGTAGCTAATTTCCTTTCTAGGGTTGAAAGGGGATCTAGGATTGTTAGAAGGGGTAGATTAATTGATTGAATTGCAATTGCATGGTTATCGTTTGATTATCGTTTTAATTCTAGTTGTTTGATTAGTGGCCAGGATTAATTAACTAGTCTTGCAAATTAGGATTGACACCGACCGGGTTAAGACTAAGATAGGCTACGATAATTGAATAGAACTCGTTTAATGATAGCGATCGCATGTTAAATTGTAGATCTAAAGGGCATAATTGAATCGACCGATCTTGTGACCTTAGATAACTTTATTGCATGATAGTTAACTTTATCCCTATCCCTGAACAATAATCCTAGTGAACCTGAGACCCTAGACTTTTAATCTCATTGTTTTCAACCTTATTAGTTTATTATTGCTTATTTAGTTATTACTTATTACTAGTTGTTATTATTATTAGTTATAGTTGTCATTGTTATTGTTGTTATTTATTGTTGTTATTGATTGCTTTTAGTTTAGAACTCAATCTCAAACCCCGAAATTGTTACCTTAGAGACGAACTTAGTTTAACAGATTAGAATACTACCGCCTCCCTGTGGATTCGATACCTTGCTTACCGCTGACTATTAGTTAGTAGTGAATTAGGTTTTACTTTGATTAAGGTGACGCGAATTTACCCTTATCACTAGGTCTTAATCTACCATGTCATGCTTTGTCTATTCAATTCCCGTATCTCTACCTTGGAAACGAATTCCATTCTAATCAATGATTTTGGCCAAAAATCGTCAACTATCGTTATAGTCCAAACATGCATAGACACAATGTTTTAGAAGCACAATTTCTTTTATCCAATTATCATCTTTTAATCAATCTAACATGGCTACCCTACACCCTAGAAAGGTGACTACTCACTCATGATAATGTTTGAATCTAAGATGATATCAACAATGAAAACTAGGATATACATGTTTATTTGCTTTTGACAATAATCTAGGACTCTCTATGTGGCGATAATAACGACGCTAAATTTACAATCTAAGAAATGAAATGATGATTATAACGATACTAAAATGAATCTAAGATAACATGGATAGAAAATAACAATCAAATGGAAAACAATAAGGACATTAAACAAAGGATAAAGTGGGAATACCTAGGTGACGACCATGAACGAAAGCGATAGCAATAATAGAAATCCCTTGCATAGAATAATCGTTCCTTGAATTAAAACACTTGAACCCAACAAAGTAGATTACAAAGATTGAAACTCTTATTGATCTAAGCTAAGATTTTAATGTAGAAAGGACAGAAATAAACTAAGAACTAAAGATAAAAAGAAGAAGAAGAAAATGAGAGAAGGGAGGCTAGTTCTCCCTTCTCCTAATCTAAGGAGAAATGTAAGAAGAGAAGAGATTATTGTAAAGAGGATGTGTTGAGAAGAGTGGTTGGAGCTCTCTTTATATAGCATTAGGGTTTCGTGGGGAAGGGGTCAAGCATTGAACATATAGGACAAAAATAGGAAGTTGAAGCAATTTGTGCGGAGCAGCTAACATCCCCGATCGGGTACACACTTCCCCGATCGGGTAAGTGGTCATCCAGAAGCTTTTGACTAACGTTTCATCTCCCTTTGCTTTGAATTGACTTCCATCATCCCCCTTGACCTCTTGAGTCGGGTTTGTTGATAGGGTTTGATATAAAGCGATGATTTCTTCCGCCTAATTGATTGATCTTCCGACAACTGCGAAACCGTCTTTACTTCTTCTTTATTTTGAATTAGTGAACCTTCTTGAAATGCCTTTGACATGGTCAATCTTGCTTCTTCAAATCGTCGGGTTCAAGGCAAATGCTCGGAAATATAGAAAAAGGGCGTAGAAACGTCACTTTCCCTACAAAACAGGTTAGAACACAGGAATTCGCCTAGAAGACGATATTAGCTCATAAAGTGGCTTAACAAAGCACAAATGACATACAAAACCGAGCTAAATTGGGGGTTAAAATCATACAAATATTCACTTATCACAAACACAAATTTGTCCAGTTGTCCCTTACTGCTACTAAGGCTAATCTCGTTGAAACTGGTGGGTCTTCAAATGGAGATAGGTTCAAGGGTAAGGGAAAGGCTACAGTTGGTCAGGGTCAGGCTAAGAGTTAGAATGCTAAGAAATCAGGTCAAGGGAAATTCACCAAACCTATTGGTAAGATCCATAAGCCAAATCAGAATCTGGTTTGCTATGTCTGTGGAAAACCGGGTCACAAAGCTTACCAGTGTCCTCAAAAGAAAGTTGCTGAAGCTAATATTGCTGAGAAAGATGACATTATTGCTGTTGTGGTGGTTGAGGCAAATTTGGTTGCAAATGCTAGTGATTGGAATCTGGATACATGAGCTTCGAGACATCTTTGTGCTAACAAGGAGTTGTTTGATGAGTTCGAAGATGTGGCTGGTGGTGAATGTGTCTACATAGGTAACTCCTCTTCTGCTGTGATCATAGGCAAAGGTAAGATCTTTCTCAAACTGACCTCGGGGAAAACTCTTGCTCTTAATAATGTTTTGTATGTTCCTCCCTTGCGTCGAAACCTCTTGTCTGGTGCCTTATTAAACCAAGCTGGTGTGAAACGTGTTTTTGAGGCTGACAAGGCTGTAATGTCGCACAATGGGGATTTTGTGGGCAAGGGTTATCTCTGTGGGGGTTTATTTGTTTTAAATGTTGATTCTTCTATCATTAATAATAATGCTTCTACTTCTGCTTATATCGTTGAGTCTATTGATGTTTGGCATGGTAGGTCATGTAAATGTTGATTCGATTAAAAAGCTTAGATCTTTATCGCTTATTTCATCACTATCTACAGAAGTTTTTGAAAAATGTGCTAGTTGTGTTGAGGCTAAATTTACTAAAAAAAACCCAGTGAACCTGTTAAAACTAGACATACAAATCTTCTTGAATTAATTCACACTGACTTAGCTGGTTTTAAAAGTACTATGAGCAGAGGAGGTAAACATTATTATGTTAACTTTATAGATGATTGTTCTAGATATACTAAAGTGTATTTACTTAGACATAAAAGTGAAGCTGATGACATGTTTATAAAGTTTAAAGCTGAGGTAGAAAATCAACTTGATAGAAAGATTAAAAGAGTCAGGTCTGATCGAGGTGGTGAATATGGTTCTAACTATCTTGTAGATTTTTGTGAGAAAAAATGGATTAATTCATGAGACCAGTGCACCTTATTTACCTAAATCAAATAGAGTAGTTGAACGTAAAAATAGAACTTTGAAAGAAATGATGAATTCTATGCTTTTAAGTTCTGGCCTTTCCGATGATATGTGGGGGGAAGCGGTGCTTTCAGATTGTCATATTCTTAACAGGGTACCACACAAGAAACTAGACAAGACACCTTACGAGATATGGAAAGGTCATACTCCCAACCTGAATTTTCTTAAAGTGTGGGGGTGTTTGGCTAAAGTAGGCTTACCTAGCTTTAAGAGGCCTACCATAGGACCTAAGACTTTTGATTGCGTTTTCATTGGTTATGTTCAAAACAGTTATGCGTATAGATTCATGTCATTGAGTGACCGTTCTATTTCTGAGGTTAGAGACGCTGAATTTTTTGAACATGTTTTCCCTTTAAAGAAAGATGTTGTATCATTGCCTGATGTTCCTGTTTTGCCTGTTAATCCTGTTGATAGTTCTATGCATGCTAGTAGTAGTACTTTTCTTGATCAT
Organism: Heliosperma pusillum; assembly: GCA_022085475.1. Taxonomy (NCBI): domain Eukaryota; kingdom Viridiplantae; phylum Streptophyta; class Magnoliopsida; order Caryophyllales; family Caryophyllaceae; genus Heliosperma; species Heliosperma pusillum. The sequence goes on along the minus strand of JAIUZE010074262.1, from coordinate 67,823 downwards.
AATGTTGAACCTAGAAGGAGTAAGAGGCCTAGAGTTGAAAAGAACTTTGGGAATGATTTTGTTAGAACTTTTTTAACTGAAAACGCATGGGATGATTGTGCTTGTGATGAACTTGTTTATGTTTTTCTAATGGAATATGATCCAAAAAATTATGTTGATGCTATAAGATCAATTGTTGCTAATTTTTGGAAAGAAGCTATTAAAAATGAACTTGATTCTATTGTTTCTAATCAGACTTGGGAGTTGACTGATTTGCCTAAGGGTAGTAAACCCATTAGTAGTAAATGGATTTTTAAAAAGAAATTGAGACCCGATGGTACAATAGAGAGGTTCAAGGCTAGACTTGTGGTTAGAGGGTTTACACAAAAGAAAGATATTGATTATTTTGATACTTACTCACCTGTGACTAAAATTTCCACTATTAGAACTCTTATTGCTTTAGCTGCTATTGATGATCTTGTTGTACATCAAATGGATGTAAAAATTGCTTTTTTGAATGGTGACTTAAACAAAGATATCTATATGTTTCAACCTGAGGGGTTTGTGGTAAAGGGTCAAGAGCGTAAAGTGTGTAAAATGAGAAAATCACTATATGGTCTTAAACAAGCACCTAAACAGTGGTATGAGAAATTTCACAACACCTTAATTGATGATGGTTATATTACAAACAATTCTAATTCGTGTTTGTATTCTAAACTGTTTGGATCAGATTCTGTGATTATATGCTTATATGTTGATGACATGCTTATTCTTGGTATTAATTTATTTGTTGTAAATAAAACCAAACAAATTTTGTCATCACGGTTTGAGATGAAAGACTTAGGGGAAGCTGTTGTTATTCTTGGAGTTAGAGTTACTAATGTTGGAGCTAGTGTCCTCCACAGTTAGTGCAATAACATAAATAAACCTCTGTAGGTTCACAGGGTATACTTTGTATAATAATCAGTTGATTAACGTTTATCAATAACGGTTGGCTTGCTAGATAAGTTTGACGTTATTGTCATACAGATGGCGGTGATCAACTGGTCCCTAAAAGTCACACCTATAGGATGTGTTTGAGAGATGTGATTATTTGATAAAATAATCATATTGATACCCTATTATATGACTAAAAGGTTAGTCAGTGTATTTGACTAAAAGGTTAGTCAATGTGATGATGAGACGATTATTTAATAACGATTAAATAAAGTTAGCTGAGACGAATTAACTGTAATTCGTAAATTTGATATATAATGTAAGCTAATTAAACATAAACCGTTATAATTAATTGGCAAATTATAAATATACGGATATTTATATTTAATGATGTATTATAATGTCGGTCCATGTAAAACGACAATTATAAGATATAACATTATATTGGAAGCTAAAATGACCAAAAACGAAAGTATCCAGATACACTCGGTTTTTAGTCAATGGGTAGTTATTTTTGAGGAGACAAAAATCTCCCCATATAAAACCCTATGAGCCGTGAGTAGTAGGGAGAGACAAGCAGGAAGAGAAAAAATTCAGATTTTATTTTCTAACCTAATTTCTCACTACTGCCTCCATCATTCACACAGAGACAAAAGTTAACAGTAATTTTTGACAAAAACACAAAACAAAAGGTTAACAGTAACTTTTGAAAACTTCTAGCAATACAAGGACATTTCTCATATAGTCTTGGGTGCAACGATTAGGAGGATATCTACCTTGATATCTCTGTTCTTTACGCCAATTGCTAGGACCGGAGGTTGATTTCTAAATCTCTACTCTTATTCTTGTTTTCGTTTATGACTAGTATACTCAAGTTATTACTTTTTCGTTATAATCCTATAATAATTATTTTGTGGTAATACCGATTTCCCACAAGTGGTATCAGAGCATAGGCCACGAAATTGTTTTAATTTGATTTCATAAACCGAAACTGTTTATGCCGATGTGTGTTTGACTCGATCGAGGACTTTAGTGTCTCGATCGATCAGTTTTTGTGAGTTTTTGGTCGATCGAGTACTTGTGTTCACTCGATCGAGCAGTTTTCTCAACTGTTTGGTCAATCGAGTACTTGTGTTCGCTCGATCGAGCAGTTTTCTCATATTTTTGGTCGATCGAGTGATGTTTATACTCGATCGAGGTCCCTGTTTGTCGACTAGGAAGAATTAGTCGATCGAGTAAACAGTATACTCGATCGACACGTTTTCTTTTCGATCGAGAGAATTAATTGGTTAATTTTTTCTCGATCGAGTCCTTTACAGAATCGTATTTCCTTTCGTATTCATTTTCATTTAGATTTATTTTGTTATTTTTAATCTGTTAAAATAACATACAATAGATTTGTAGATGTTTTAATTTAATAAAGATTAGATTAAAATGAAAATGGAAATGATATTGAATGAGTTTATCATTTGAAAGGATATTAATTTTTCCCTATTATGTCGATAAGGACCATTTTTGCCGAAAAAAAAAAAAATTCTGCCGAAAATTTTTCTGTTTTTGCAGTGTTCAAATTTTTTTTTGGGGCCTTTAATTGTTCATTATTCGGATTGTGTATAATTAATGTGAAACGGTTCACATATGCATAATATCTTACATTTTAAAGCAGTTTGAAATGTTTAGGATAGTTCATTTTATCAGTAAAATGAATCGGGATTGTAATTAATGTGGGTAATTACAGAATCACCACATAATTATAATCTATGTTAAAAGGGTGGTTTGGATAATAAAACAGCGTAATAAATGTATTATGTCTTGTATGTTTTATTTTAGTTGGTGCTTTTATAATGTGTTTGGATTGTTTGAATGAATTTTTAAACGTTTTTTTACAATCAGTTGTAACTTAGTGTGGGCTTAGTAGATTGTGTTACCGTAATGATGGTAACATAGTCTTGGATGTATTTTGAGATCTCGAATCTCTTTTATTTTTGTTTTGGATTTTGAAATTAGTATGTAATAAATAGGATCAATGTAATTTTATTTGTTGTAATTTCAAAGAAGACTAAAGATGGAGATTCGAGCTCACTCCCGCTACATGGACCAAGAAGGGTGATAAAGTCAAGCTTCGAGGGTCCAATCAGTTGGATTCCAAGTTGTATTTTATTCTTTTTGGTAGGATAGGCCACACTAGGACATGTTTTTCCTTTTACGTTTTTCATTCTCGTTTACTTTCCATCACATGATAGATAATTGCATCATATTCCGCCTAAACCAAACCACCTAAGCCTAAATATGCATGAAAATGATTCATATAGATTGAATATTTTTAATCATGGACATACAGATGTCACTCGCTTTTAGGGCCATCACCTTAGTTAAATCATTCTCGAGTTGCTAGACATTCGTTCACTTAAAATGAATTAGAGTTAAGATGATGGGACCTTCCCCTATAAATAAAATTGAGACTAGTCTTTATAGAGAAAACTACTATGAGCCCTTCTTCGTCGGAAGTCATAATATGACCCCTTCTACGTTGGGTAAGTAGTGAGTGTTGACCTATTTTATCTCAACATTATAGTACGAGTAATATCTCGTGATTATGATGGACTAAAGATAGAATTTACAGAAATTTATCAACCAGGAATTCTAAAAGTTGAATTAGCCAAGAGGTTGGCTTATCAATTTACAGAAATTGAGTCTTGGGATCATTTATATAATTCTTGAGGGAGGTCAATTATATAAATGCACGAGTCATCGCATTAAACAGTTTTTCATTAGACTCAAATTTAAAACGATGAAACTTATCATATTTATTTTCTTTTTCACAGTCATATATTCAGATATAACTGCTAATAACAAAATGGCTGGCCATACAGATGACCCAATGCCAAGTGCCACGCTCGGACGTGAGTCCTGGCTTAAGCTTTTCATGGACATTATGAATCAGTCAACGCGACTGAAGAATAACGGGTCCAACTTTGCGGACTGGGAGGCGGCATTACGGAATGCTGCCATTGCTGACGGTAAGCTCAAGTACTTGACTGAGCCACTACCGCCAAACCCAGGCCCCAATGCAGGAGCAAATGAATCACTTGCTTATAGTGATTTCGTAATGGAGGCGGGTGCAATAAAGAACGTACTCATCTTTTCAATGGAATCAAATTTGCAAAGGCGATTCATTGCCCAGGTGCAAACAAGATTTTCACCACGCTCTCTAACGAGTTCTCGAAAGCTCCGAGGATCGTTAGCTATGAGCATACCTGTCGCTTCTTTGAAGCGAAACTCCAGAAGGGCCAAGCAGTTAGCCCACACATTCTTGACATGATTGAGAATGTCGAGAAACTGGAGGCACTTGGTTGCAAAATCGATGAGAAGATCGTCATAGACTGCGTTCTTTATTCACTTCATGATGGTTTTGCCCTTTTCAGGGCAAATTACTATATGAATGATATGAAGAAGAGTCTTCATCAGCTCCACTCACTCCTTGTACAGACAGAGAGTGATCTGAAATTGAGTGGGAGTCTGAAACAGGACGTTCTCATGATTGCCAACAAGGGCAAAGGTATGGGCAAGGCCAAGGCAAACCTAGCTGTAGGGAAGCCAAAATTCAAAAAGCCAGGGCAAGGCAAGAGTGGGCCTGGTGAGTCTAGCGGTAGCTCACAAGGCAAGACAAAGAGCGATGAAGGTAACGTGGAGTGCCACCATTGCCACAAGATGGGGCATTGGAGGAGGAACTGCCTCGTGTACCGAGAGGATATTAAAGCAGGCCGCTTCTCTCCTGTTGGTATGTCTTCTTCTTTTATTCATATGATTGAGATCAACCATGCAAGTTTCGGAACTTGGGTACTAGATACTGGTTGTGGTTCTCATCTGTGCAATCATTTGCCGGGCCTAAGAAACATCACAACTCTCGCAAGGGGTGATGTGGACCTGCGACTGGGGAATGGAGCAAGAGTAGCTGCCGTTTCAGTGGGAACATATGTAATCCAACTCCCGAGTGGATTTGAGTTATTTCTGAATAACTGTTACTATGTACCCAGTTTATCTAAAAACATTATTTCAGTTTCCGTACTCGATAAGGACGGCTTTTCGTTAGTAATAAAGGATAATAGCTGTATTTTCTCTTTAAACGAAATGATTTATGGTAAAGCAGTTTCCATGAATGGGATTTATGTTTTAGATCAAACCACAAATATATTGCATGTGAGTAGTAAGAAAGCAAAGGTTGGTGACAAAGATCAAACCTATTTATGGCATTGTCATATGGGACACATAAATGAAAAACGCGTGAAGAAGCTCATTTATAATGGGACTATCTCCCCATTTGACTATGAATCTTTTGGCACGTGTGAATCATGTCTCATAGGCAAAATGACTCGAATTTCCTTCAAAGGTGTTGGAATGCACGCTGCTGACCTATTAGGACTCATACATACTGATGTGTGTGGACCTATGTCAATCAACGCTAGAGATGGCTATAAATATTTTATCACTTTCACGGACGATTTGAGTAGATATGGATATGTCTACTTAATGAAGCATAAAAGTGAGTCCTTTGACAAGTTCAAGGAATTCCAGAATAAGGTTGAAAACCAACTGGATAGAAAGATTAGCACTACGTTTCAGATCGTGGTGGCGAATACTTTCGAAGGAGTTTTGATCGATACTTAAAGACTGTGGTGTAGTACTACAGTTACCTCCACTTGGTTTTGGAGTCCATTGTCCTCCACAGTTAGTGCAATAACATAAATAAATCTCTGTAGGTTCACAGGGTATACTTTGTATTATAATCAGTTGATTAACGTTTATCAATAACGGTTGGCTTACTAGATAAGTTTGACGTTATTGTCATACAGATGGCGGTGATCAACTGGTCCCTAAAAGTCACACCTAAAGGATGTGTTTTGAGAGATGTGATTATTTGAGAAAATAATCATATTGATGCCCTATTATATGACTAAAAGGTTAGTCAGTGTATTTGACTAAAAGGTTAGTCAATGTGATGATGAGACGATTATTTAATAACGATTAAATAAAGTTAGCTGAGACGAATTAACTGTAATTCGTAAATTGAATATAAAATGTTATATTTAATTGTTGTATATAATGTAAGCTAATTAAACATAAACCGTTATAATTAATTGGCAAATTATAAATATACGGATATTTATAATTAATGATGTATTATAATGTCGGTCCATGTAAAAATGACGATTATAATATATTACATTATATTGGAAGCTAATATGAACCGAAACAAAAGTATCCAGATACACTCGGTTTTTCCGGTCAATGGGTAGTTATTTGAGGAGACTAAATCTCCTCATATAAGACCTAGAATGAGCCGTGAGAATTGGAGAGAAGAATAAGAAAATTCCAACCTAATTTCTTTTCTCACAGGAGCCTCCATCTGAATAGACATCACAACAGACAAAAGTTAACAGTAACTTTTGACAAAATACACAAAACAAAAGGTTAACAATAACTTTTGAAAACTTCTAGCAATTCAAGGGCATATCTCATACAATCTTGGGTGCAACGATTAGGAGGATATCTACTTTGATATCTCTGTTCTTTACGCCAATTGCTAGAACCGGAGGTTGATTTCTAAATCTATACTCTTATTCTTGTTTTCGTTTATGACTAGTATAATCAAGTTATTATTATTTCGTTATAATCCTATAATAATTGTATTGTCGTAATACCGATTTCCCACATGTGGTGTCAGAGCATAGGCCACGAAATTGTTTTAATTTGATTTCATAAACCGAAACTGTTTATGCCGCTGTGTGTTTGACTCGATCGAGGACTTTAGTGTCTCGATCGAGCTGTTTTTGTGAGTTTTTGGTCGATCGAGTACCTGTGTTCGCTCGTTCGAGCAGTTTTCTTAAAGTTTTGATCGACCGAGTACCTGTGTTCGCTCGATCGAGCAGTTTTTCGCAAATTTTTTGGTCGATCGAGTGATGTTATACTCGATCGTGGTCCCTGTTTGTCGACTAGGAAGAATTAGTCGATCGAGAGACTTTATTGTTTAATTTCTTCTCGATCGAGTACTTTACAGAATCGTTTTTCCTTTCGTATTCATTTCATTTAGATTTATTTTGTTATTTTAATCTGTTAAAATAACATACAATAGATTTGTAGATGTTTTAATTTAATAAAGATTAGATTAAAATGAAAATGGAAATGACGTTGAATGAGTTTATCATTTGAAAGGATATTAATTTTTCCCTATTTTGTCGATAAGGACCGTTTTGCTGAAGAAAATTTTTGCCGAAAAATTTATGCTAAAAAAAATTTCTGTTTTTTTTGCTGTATTCAAAATTTTTTTTTGGGCCTTTAATTTTACATTATTCGGATTGTGTATAATTAATGTGAATCGGTTCACATATGCTTAATATCTTACATTTTAAAGCAGTTTGAAATGTTTAGGATAGTTCATTTTATCAGTAAAATGAATCGAGATTGTAATTGATGTGGGTAATTACAGAATCACCACATAATTATAATCGATGTTAAAGGGTGGTTTGGATAATAAAACATCGTAATAACTGTATTATGTCTTGCATGTTTTATTTTAGTTGGTGCTTTTATAATGTTTTTGGATTGTTTGAATGAATTTTTAACGTATTTTTACAATCAGTTGTAACTTAGTGTGGCCTTAGTAGATTGTGTTACCGTAATGATGGTAACATAGTCTTGGATGTAATTTGAGATCTCGAATCTCCATTATTTTTAGTTTTGGGTTTTGAAATTAGTATGTAATAAATAGGATCTTTGTAATTTTATTTGTTGTAATTTCAAAGAAGACTAAAGATGGAGATTGGAGCTCACTCCCGCTACATGGACCAAGAAGGGTGATCAAGTCAAGCTTCGAGGGTCCAAGCAGTTGGATTCCAAGTTGTATTTCATTCTTTTTGGTAGGATAGGCCACACTAGGACATGTTTTTCCTTTTACGTTTTTCATTCTCGTTTACTTTCCATCACATGATAGATAATTGCATCATATTCCGCCTAAACCAAACCACCTAAACTAATAAAATGCATGAAAATGATTCATATAGATTGAATATTTTAATCATGGACATACAGATGTCACTCGCTTTTAGGGCCATCACCTTAGTTTAAATCATTCTCGAGTTGCTAGACATTCGTTCACTTAAAATGAATTTAAGTTAAGATGATGGGACCTTCCCCTATAAATAAAATTGAGACTAGTCTTTATAGGGAAAACTACTATGAGCCCCTTCTTCGTCGGAAGTCATAATATGACCCTTTCTACGTTGGGTAAGTAGTGAGTGTTGACCTATTTTATCTCAACATTATAGTACGAGTAATATCTCGTGGTTATGATGCACTAAAGATAGAATTTACAGAAATTTATCGACCAGGAATTCTAAAAGTAGAATTAGCCAAGAGGTTGGCTTATCAATATACAGAAATTGAGTCTTGGGATCATTTATATAATTCTTGAGGGAGGTCAATTATATAAATGCACGAGTCATCGAATTAAACAGTTTTTCATTAGACTCAAATTTAAAACGAGGAAACTTATCATATTTATTTTCTTTTTCCACAGTCATATATTCAGATATAACTGCTAATAACTAAATGGCTGGCCATACTGATGACCCAATGCCAAGTGCCACGCTCGGACGTGAGTCCTGGCTTAAGCTTTTCATGGACACTATGAATCAGTCAACGCAACTGAAGAATAACGGGTCCAACTTTGCGGACTGGGAGGCGGCATTACGGAATGCTGCCATTGCTGACGGTAAGCTCAAGTACTTGACTGAGCCACTACCGCCAAACCCAGGCCCCAATGCAGGAGCAAATGAATCACTTACTTATAGTGATTTCGTAATGGAGGCAGGTGCGATAAAGAACGTACTCATCTTTTCAATGGAATCAAATTTGCAAAGGCGATTCATTGCCCATGGTACAAACAAGATTTTCACCACGCTCTCTAACGAGTTCTCGAAAGCTCCGAGGATCGTTAGCTATGAGCATACCTGTCGCTTCTTTGAAGCGAAACTTCAGAGGGGCCAAGCAGTTAGCCCACACATTCTTGACATGATTGAGAATGTCGATAAACTGGAGGCACTTGGTTGCAAAATCGATGAGAAGATCGTCATAGACCGCGTTCTTTATTCACTTCATGATGGTTTTGCCCTTTTCAGGGCAAATTACTATATGAATAATATGAAGAAGAGTCTTCATCAGCTCCACTCACTCCTTGTACAGACAGAGAGTGATCTGAAATTGAGTGGGAGTCTGAGACAGGACGTTCTCATGATTGGCAACAAGGGCAAAGGTAAGGGCAAGGCTAAGGCCAACCTAGCTGTAGGGAATTCGAAATTCAAAAAGCGAGGGCAAGGAAAGAGTGGGCCTGGTGAGACTAGCGGTAGCTCACAAGGCAAGACAAAGAGCAATGAAGGTAACGTGGAGTGCCACCACTGCCACAAGTTTGGGCATTGAAGGAGGAACTGCCTCGTGTACCATGAGGACATAAAAGCAGGCCGCGTCTCTCCTGTTGGTATGTCTTCTTCTTTTATTCATATGATTGAGATCAACCATGCAAGTTTCGGAACTTGGGTACTAGATACTGGTTGTGGTTTTCATCTGTGCAATCATTTGCAGGGTCTAAGAAACATCACAACTCTCGCAAGGGGTGATGTGGACCTGCGAGTGGGGAATGGAGCAAGAGTAGCTGCCGTTTCAGTGGGAACATATGTAATCCAACTCCCGAGTGGATTTGAGTTATTTCTGAATAACTGTTACTATGTACCCACTTTATCTAAAAACATTATTTCAGTTTCCGTACTTGATAAGGACGGCTTTTCGTTTGTAATAAAGGATAATAGCTATATTTTCTCTTTAAACGAAACGGTTTATGGTAAAGCAGTTTCCATGAATGGGATTTATGTTTTAGATCAAACCACAGATATATTGCATGTGAGTAGTAAGAAAGCAAAGGTTGGTGACAAAGATCAAACCTATTTATGGCATTGCCGTATGGGACACATAAATGAAAAACGCGTGAAGAAGCTCATTGACAATGGGACTATCTCCCCATTTGACTATGAATCGTTTGGCACGTGTGAATCATGTCTCATAGGCAAAATGACTCGAATTTCCTTCAAAGGTGTTGGAATGCGCGCTGCTGACCTATTAGGACTCATACATACTGATGTGTGTGGACCTATGTCAATCAACGCTAGAGAGGGCTATAGATATTTTATCACTTTCACGGACGATTTGAGTAGATATGGTTATGTCTACTTGATGAAGCATAAAAGTGAGTCCTTTGACAAGTTCAAGGAATTCCAGAATAAGGTTGAAACCCAGCTGGATAGAAAGATTAAAGCACTACGTTCAGATCGTGGTGGCGAATATCTTTCGAAGGAGTTTGATCGACACCTTAAAGACTGTGGTGTAGTACTACAGTTAACTCCACCTGGAACACCACAATTGAATGGTGTGTCCGAAAGGAGAAATCGAACATTACTTGATATGGTTCGGTCCATGATGAGTCACACGGTTGTACCTGATTCATTGTGGGGTTATGCTCTTTTGTCAGCTGCTCTAATACTTAACCGAAGTCCGTCTAAAGCTGTAGACAAGACTCCATATGAATTATGGAAGGGAACGATCCCTAACTTGTCCTTTATTCGGGTTTGGGGCTGCGAGGCTTATGTCAAGTGGAGACCTGACGATAAGCTCGGCCCACGATCGGTCAAGACATACTTTATTGGTTATCCAAAAGGGATGTTTGGTCATTACTTTTACTCGACTACCGAACATCGAGTTTTTGTTGCGGCTAGTGCGACGTTCTTAGAGAAAGAATTTCTCGAGAATAGGACAAGTAATGGAACCTTCGAACTGTCGGAGATTCAAGAACCAACAACCGAGTAACCAATGGAGGAAACTGTTCCTTCATCATCGGCTGCGGTAAATATTCCTGAGGAACCTTGAAGGTCGGGTAGAGTCTCCATTCCTCCAGACAGATACATTGGTATGGTCGAGGAGAATGGGAGAGATGACGTTTTACTCCTAGAGAGTAACGAACCCGCTACCTATAAAGGTGCCATGACCTGTTCCGACTCTAAGCTATGGCTTGACGCCATGCAATCCGAGATGGACTGGGTCTCAAATCAAAGCGCCAGGACAGGATTCGAACCTGCAGGTTGACTTATCTGATAAGGTTCGGCCTCTTCAGTGCAAATGGCTTTATAAAATAAAGCATTCTGTAGAAGGACAACCAGATACATACAAGGCACGACTAGTGGCAAAGGGTTTCACTCAAGTGCACGGTTTGCATTATGATGAAATCTTTGCACCCGTAGTCATGCTGCGTTCCATTCGGATAATCTTAGCGATTGCCGCTTTTCATGACTATGAAATTTAGCAGATGGATGTGAAAACCGCCTTCTTAAACGGTTATTTGGAGGAGGAGTTGTACATGGTACAACCTGAAGGTTTCATTGATCCTAAAAATCCTAAGAAGGTATGCAAGCTTAAGCGTTCCATCTATGGACTTAAGCAAGCTTCTCGGAGTTGGAATCATCGTTTCGACCAGGTGATAAAAGAGAATGGATTTACTCGATCGGTCGAGGAACCATGCTTATATATCAAGTCGAGTGGGAGCAAGATTGTCTTCCTAATATTGTATGTCGATGACATACTCTTGATTGGGAATAACATACCTCTCTTAACTTCGGTAAAAGTTTGGTTAAAGAACCATTTCCAGATGAAAGATCTGGGCCAGGCACAAAGAATTTTTGGGATCCGTATCTACAGAGATAGATCACGACGGATGTTATCCCTCAGTCAGGAGTCTTATATAGATAAGATTCTTGAGAGGTTCAGCATGACCAACTCCAAGAAGGGGAACCTTCCAATGGTCTCTGGGATGCAGTTGAGTAAAGCTCAGGCACCAAAGACATCGGAAGAGGTCGAGCGCATGAGTCGGATTCCTTATGCATCAGCTATAGGATCGATCATGTATGCCATGATATGCCCACGTCCAGACGTGGCATATGCATTGAGTATGACAAGTCGATACCAAGGCAATCCAGGTGAAACACACTGGATGGCTGTTAAGAATATCCTTAAGTACCTACGGAGGACTGAGGATTGGGTATTGACTTATGGAGGTGACACTGAGCTATGCGCAATCGGTTACGCAGATGCTAGCTTCCAAACGGACCGAGATGACTCGAAATCTCAGTCTGGATTCGTTTTTACTTTTATTGGCGCTGCGGTCAGCTGGAAAAGCTCCAAACAAACTGTTATAGCAGATTCTACGACTGAGTCCGAGTACTATGCTGCTTCAGAGGCTGCGAAGGAAGCTATATGGATGCGTCAATTCTTACAAGGACTAACTGTAGTTCCTAGTTCGGATGACCCGATCACCATCTATTGTGATAATAGTGGTGCAATCTTCCAGGCTAAGGAGCCTAAGTCCAGCAACAAGTCTAGGCATGTACAACGAAAGGCTCACATGATCCGAGATTACGTGGAGCAAAGGGAGATAGTGATAGACAAGATTGCTACGGATGATAACGTCGCAGATCCTCTCACTAAACCATTGAGATATGATAAGCATGAAGGGCACGTTATTTCCTCCATTGGAATCAAACGTGTTCCTGAGTTGTAGGAGTTGTTTTATATGGATTAGACCACCTTAGCTTTTGTTCATAAAAACTACTCTATACAATCACGTTTTGGTTTATATTTGTTTTTCTGTGGGTTGTTGCTTGACAACATTGAACACCACAAAGTGAACTGATGACATATATTTGTTTTGTCCGTACTCGCGCTACATAGCTTAACTCACTGGCAATTACTTCTTGCTGTGCATTGATTGATGGTGGGTTCACGAGCCATAAGTCAAACTGTTGACTGATCGATCACAGATGCGGGTTATAATGATACTGCGCAGGACAATTTGTGACGACGTTATGGAGTCCTAAATGTTTCAGAACATTAGGTGCCAGGTCGTGGATAGGACATCCATAGTGTTCCTAGAGTCGATTCTTTTGACTATCGACTTTCTCTTGAGATAAAGGCAGTTTTTGGGTGACTTTGGTTTCTTTCTCATGGTCGACCGTAACAGGAGGCTAAGTAGATTTTCACTGGGTCATTTCATACTGCGCTTGTATCTGCAAGATTCGAGTTGAAGAAAATATCCAACCTTTATCAGGTTATGTTATTTCTCAGGGCCACTCGAGGAGCTGTAACTGAAATGCATGGCCATGCTCGAATAAAGATTTGTTTATCAGTTAAGTTACTCTCTAGTCGGGGAAACCACTCTTGATACTGATCACTTGTAAACTACGACCTTTGTGAATACGGACTGTGCAAATTGGTTTACATTGAGTGGGAGAAATTTATTATGGATATGAGAATCGGTTATCGCACATACACTTGTACGGACAAGTGGGAGATTGTTGGAGCCAGTGTCCTCCACAGTTAGTGCAATAACATAAATAAATCTCTGTAGGTTCACAGGGTATACTTTGTATAATAATCAGTTGATTAACGTTTATCAATAACGGTTGGCTTGCTAGATAAGTTTGACGTTATTGTCATACAGATGGCGGTGATCAACTGGTCCCTAAAAGTCACACCTATAGGATGTGTTTGAGAGATGTGATTATTTGAGAAAATAATCATATTGATGCCCTATTATATGACTAAAAGGTTAGTCAGTGTATTTGACTAAAAGGTTAGTCAATGTGATGATGAGACGATTATTTAATAATGATTAAATAAAGTTAGCTGAGACGAATTAACTGTAATTCGTAAATTAAATATATAATGTAAGCTAATTAAACATAAACCGTTATAATTAATTGGCTAATTATAAATATACGAATATTTATAATTAATGAAGTATTATAATGTCGGTCCATGTAAAACGACGATTATAAGATATTACATTATATTGGAAGCTAAAATGAAAAAAAACGAAAGTATCCAGATACACTCGGTTTTTAGTCAATGGGTAGTTATTTTGAGGAGACTAAAATCTCCTCATATAAAAACCCATGTGTGCCGTGAGAAATAGGTGAGAAGCAAGAGAAAAATTTCTAACCTAATTTCTATTCTCACAGTAGCCTCCATCTGATAAATCATCACAAAAGAAAAAGTTAACAGTAACTCTTTCACAAAAACACAAACAAAAGGTTAACAGTAACTTTTGAAAACTTCTAGCAACACAAGGGCATTTCTCATACAGTCTTGGGTGCAACGATTAGGAGGATATCTACATTGATATCTCTGTTCTTTACGCCAATTGCTAGGACCGGAGGTTGATTTCTAAATCTATACTCTTATTCATGTTTTCGTTTATGACTAGTATAATCAAGTTATTACTGTTTCGTTATAATCCTATAATAATTGTATTGTGGTAATACCGATTTCCCACATATATATGTATGCTTCTACTTCTCGTAATTATTTGACATTCCTCGTTGATCGTGCCTGTCGCAAGCCCGATACAAAGATAAATTACCCAGATTAGGCTAATAACAAGTTAATGTAATTAGGGAAGTAGGGGTCGATCCTCAGGGAGATGGTGTTTCCTATAGAATGTGGAATGTCTCGCAATTTGGTCTTATCTAACGAATATCTGGGTTTTGGGTTTTTAATTTCTAAACTAATAAAAGGCATAAACGAAAACGAAATAAAAGCAAATGGAAATGAAAACAATAAAGCAAGTGATGTATTAACAATGATGAAAAACATCTAGGGAAGTAGGTTCACACATGTAGATTAATATATTGATGCAATTGGATATGGAACATGCAAATAATTCATTGTGAGTTCGTAAGAATGATGTGTTCATTACAATCATAGATCAGATGGTCTAGCAGGCTTTTAGGCAATTTACCAGGTCTTAATCCACCATGTCATGCTTTGTCTATTCAATTCACGTATCTCTACCTTGGAAAAGAATTCCATTCTAGTCAATGATTTTGATCAGGAATCAACAACTATCGTTATAGTCCAAACATGCATAGACACAATGTTTTAAAAGCACAATTTCTTTTATCCAATTAACATCTTTTAATCAATCTAACATGGGTATCCTACACCCTAGAAAGGTGACTACTCACTCATGATAATGTTTATATCTAAGATGATGATGATAATAAAAACTAGGATAGACATGTTTAGTTGGTTTTTACTATATTTTAAGACTCTCTATGTGGTGATAATAACGACGCTAAATTGACAATCTAGGAAATGAAATGACGATTATAACGGTACTAAAATGAATCTAAGATAACATGGATAGAAAATAAAAATCAAATGGAAAACATAAAGACAATAAACAAAGGATAAAATAGAAATACCTAGGTGACGATCAACAACGAAAGTGATAACAATAATAGAAATCCCTTGCATAGAATAATCGTTCCTTGAATTACAACACTTGAACCCAACAAAGTAGATTACAAAGACTGAAATTCTTATTGATCTAAGCTAAGATTTTGATGTAGAAAGGACAGAAATAAACTAAGAACTAAAGGTGAAAAAGAAGAAGAAAATGAGAGAAGAGAGGCTAGTTCTCCCTTCCTCCTAATCTAGGTTTTGTAAAGAGAAATTTAGAAGAGAATTGTGTGAAGAGATGTGAGATGATGTGTTAAGAAGAGTGGCTGGAGCATCCTTTATATAGCATTAGGTTTTCGTGGGGAAGGGGTCGAGCATTGAACATATAGGACAAAAGGAGGAAGTTGAAGCAATTTGCTCGAAGCAGCAGAGATCCCCGATCGGGTACACACTTACCCGATCGGGTAAGTTGTCATCTGGGTCCTTTGACTCTCGTTTCATCTCCCCTTTCATATGACTTGACTTCCAACATCCCCCTTGACCTCTTGAGTCGGGTTTGTTGCTAGGGTCTGATGCAAAACGATAAATTCTTCGCCTAACTGGTTGATCTTCCGACAACTGCGAAATTGTCTTTACTTCTTCTCTCTTTTTGAGTTAGTGAACCTTCTTGAAATGCCTTTGACTTGGTTAAGCTTGCTTCTTCAAATCGTCGGGTTCTAGGCAAATGCTCGAGAATATAGAAAAAGGGCGCAGAAACGTCACTTTCCCTACAAAACAGGTTAGAACATAGGAATTCGCCTAGAAGACGATATTAGCTCATAAAATGGCTTAACAAAGCACAAATGACATACAAAACCGAGCTAAGTTGGGGGTTAAAATCATACAAATATTCACTTATCACTCGTACTCTTCTTTTGGTATGTAAAAAGTTTCAAAAATATCGTATCTTCCGTTATATAAATTGCATGCTTGTTATGTTTTATTTCCGCTATCGCGTGGGTTGTCACAATAACAATTGGTTAAAGAAAAGGTCAATGGATCGATCTTTACTATCGGTCTAAAGAGTAATGATAAGGTCATTTCGGGTCACTAATCGCCCTAGAATATTTCTAACGGACTCTCGTAACTTATTAGGTCACTCTAATGTTTGTAGCAGGTCTAATTATTTCCAGGCTTTCAATATCTTAGGTCGGAATTAACCAATTCAGTTAATAAATTGTGGTCTTTAATCAATTAATCGCTATTATATGTCACAATTAACAACATAGACACAATGGAATAAACCGATCTAATAGCCTTATTATTAACCGTTACAAATCCATGGCTCCCCTAAATCCTGGTAAGGAATTAGCTACTCATATCTAAGTTAACAATAACAATAATAACTATAATGATAACAATTGAATTCATACTTGAAAGATGACGATAAAAATTAAACATAAAAGAAGTAGTAGATAGAAGAGATGATGTAATATAAACTAAAGGAAATAAAGGAAGAACAAAGGCAAATCAATTACCAAAGGAGTAATAGAAGTAAAGAGAAGAGATTACAAGTTTTCTAGATCCATAAGTAGACATGAGTTCAACGTAATAAGAGAGTTTTATATTATGAAGTGATACATTAATTGAACTAGTAAATATTCTTTTTATACTAAGTCTAAAATTAGAGTAAAATAAATGGCTAATGGGTTAAGACTATAGAGAAAATCCAGCTAAAACGCGTGCCTGTCGATTGCAAAGATGGGTTGTCGATTGATTATCAGTTCTTGTCGATCGACATAAGCATAGATAGCTTTGAAACACAATAACTTGTGTCTAATGACCTCTTTTGATCGACATAAGGTGCTCGTCGATCGACACAAGTGCATAGCTTTCACAAGTGAAGGTGCCTGTGTCAAATGAATGTAAGGGTAAGTCGGGGTCGATCCCACAAGGAAGGTCTATGTTTAGTGGGAGTTTATGCAAAAAGATATAAGGTAACCCATTTGTGGGGGTGTTTGTACTTCTGAGTCTAAGTCTAACAAAGTATAATATTAAAAGACGGTGGTAAAATTAAATTATAAAAAGGTCATGGATGTTACACACAATATCTACAAACGAGTTAGGTTTGATCGTTAACTCTTTTAGACTTTAATTACTCTTCAATACTTTGTTGTGAAAACATATGTTTCGACTTCTCCTTAATATTAGCTATTCACTGCAAAAAGCGTACATAAACAACCTTTATGTTGATGACAATCTAGTTCAAGTGTATCTAAATTGAATCATGCCATAGATTATAACAAAAGAAGCCAACAAATATGAACAAATGCATACACAAGTGGTTCTACATTTTAATTCATATGATTAATATTCTCCTACAATTAAACCCCCATACACCAAGGTGCCTTACAAGACCCCTTAGCACATGAGAGGGCTACCATCTCGATTGCCCGAGGTAGTACATACCAAAACAAGCAATAAAGAAACAATACTTTATTTAACAAATGATATAAGTTTATACATAGTTTCAAACTAGACGGCATAACGTCTAGACCAATAATCCAAATGACAATCATACGTCAAGGCAAAGTAATGTCTAAAGCACGACTCTAGTAGACTCTGCGGAAGCTATGCCTCGATAGTGGTGATCCCCTCAATATCCCAGCGCAGCTTAATAAATTACCTGTTGTTCACCTGCTCCCCATTCTCCAATGGATCATCACAAGTTTTTTAAAACAATAACGGGGTAAGTATTCGCATATACCAACCAACGTACAAGATAAGAACAAGGGAAAGAGAAACCAGAGGGCCACCGCAGCGGACACCTCGTTAGACTCAGGTTGCCATCCTGCTCTTCAAAACCACCTATTGACCATGGACCACAAACACATGCATCGACAGCCCCCAAAGGGCTACCGCAGCGGACAACTCAGTAGACTCAGGTTACCAACCTGCTCTACAAAACAACCTATTGACCCTGAACCACAACCACATGTGTTGAAAGCCCCTCTCACCGCAGCGAGAGAACCCAGAATATTAATGTGCACATCCCCCACGTAGCGGGATAACTACGGGGGCGAACTCGGGGTGTGATCCGTCTCCCAACGGAATCACAAAACCATAGTAACCATCACAACACCCTAAACTCCATCATCGTCACCACAGTTACCATCATCAATATCAATAATCACAACATCATCAATATGAGAAGAAGAATATCATTGCATCCATCAATAACGCAAATAGAGTAGGAAAACCCTACCTTATAGCAATTCCGATAGCAATCAAGCAATCAAAAGTATTTCACTAGGAAGTCCCCTCCTATACAAACATAATCATATAATCAACATACAATTCCCTTCCCCAATTTCTTTAGGGTATTCAACACAACATAATCAATTAAAATCAATTGCAATCAAGACTACTTACTCAGATGATCAATCAATGTAGCAAAAGCTTGGATCCGGCATGAGACGATGGAAGGTTTCTTGAGATATTTAGAGAGGATTTGATATTAGGGTTTTGTGATTAAGAGTGTAAACTGCGTTTTAAAAGAAATAACTCCTCTTAATAGCCTTTCATCGTCCGTCCTTTCAAACCACGATTTCCGTCGTAGACTCACTCGGTGGAGTGCCGATGTCACTCGCTCGAATACATGAGATTAGAGTGCCACTAAAATTACCAGCCAAATCTACTCGGTCGAGTAGCCTATACTCGGCCGAGTACACTAATACAAGGAAATACGGAGTATTACATAAATAACAATGAAAAGCATATAATTGATGAACTATAGTTCCTACCAAAGGCTAAGAATGTGAACAAAAGATTCAAATTCCTAAAATAGCAATAGATTAGATATAAGACAGTCTAGGTGATCAAATTAATAAGAACTATCAATAATCATAATAGTGAATTGAGAGTAGTAATCAATATTCAACAGATAAAAGTATAAAGTAAGGAGTCTTACAAAATACTATTTCATTTGCTTCAATTTCTTGACCCAAAATGAGTAATTTAACGTATCATACAAAAAGGAAACGAACTACAAATTTGAACTTGTTTTTTAGTGCTTGTCTTTATTTAAAGGTAGATAAGTATATGGAAAATAATCAAGAACATTCCCTTATATAGGTCTTCAAAAAAAATCCTCATAAACTTAATGCCTTCAATATAATTGTCAAATAAATGAGAAATAAATAATCGTCAGAATCCAATGATGAACCGCGACACGCGGCTAGGTGGGCATCTTGTTTTGATGCGCCGCGCCACGTGGCTTGGTGGGCATCTTGGTTTGCCGCACCGAGCGGCTAGCCACGCCACGCAGCTTTTGTTATTCAACGCTTCTTCTTCTTCATTTGCTTTCGCGCTTTGACCTTGATCTTTAGGCCCTGACTTGTCTTTAACCACAAGCTTTTGACTCTTCTTAACCCATTATTTGGCATGATTTTAGTTTAAAATATTAGTGTAAAAATGTTCAAGTCACTTCTTAAACTCGGAATGCGATTCTTGATCACGATACGTCCACATTAAACCGAAATTGCGCAGAAACACATCCAAACAATTCAACTACTACCTAAATGCATTAATGAGCTAAAATAACTATAGCTAACATATATAAAGGCTAAAGTAGCTAACAATTGGGTTAGTAAAGATGGTAAAACTGTATTCCCCATACGTAGACCTTAACTCATGCACAAGTAAAGTTCAAGGATAAGTCAAAGAAAACCCACTCTAAGGTCTATAAAGCGAAGCGCGAACAGCTTGCTCCAACTCCAAAACTGTGACACCCTCAAATTTGCGGAAAGAAAAAAATTAATTTAACTAAATAAAAGATGATAATACATAACGAAGGTGTCTTAAATAAAAAGGTTCAACAAAAAGGAAATAATATTATACATAAAAAGTATCTGAAACGGGAGACATATCTCCCGTATAAATACAGAAATAAAAGAGTGTATAATAATATACAATCCTAAGAACCGAATATAGGTCCAAGGTAAATACTTCGCTCGCTAGCTCGTCAATGTACCCAATGTATGCATCACAAACCTGCCAACCGCATTAAATATAAACACGGAAGCCACAGTCAGTGGGGAGTAACTCCGAGTTCTCCCAGCCACGAAATGTCAAGTTTAATTAAACATGAATAACATAAAAGCAATGTATATGGAAAATACAAAAACCTTAACATATATGATATGATTTTCATGTTATGAAACAAATAACTAACATATAACCTATCATATGAAAGCTATCATGTGAAACGATAATAAACTATAACAACGAGGTAGGGAAGCTGGTATGCTAGCTCAGAGGTTACCCTGTAACATGGCCATGATACACTCAAACCCTAATCAACACGTAATCATGTGAATCAGTTAACAACCGGTAATCCAAACTCTATCAATCTAGCCGGCTTGCATCTCACCTTCTAAAACTCATAGAATCATACAAACATGAAAGACCAATACTTCTACAAACACAAACATGCATAGTTCTTTACAGGCCCATAGCGACTGTAACTCGAGTC
The DNA here is from genome assembly GCA_022085475.1 of Heliosperma pusillum. Lineage (NCBI taxonomy): Eukaryota > Viridiplantae > Streptophyta > Magnoliopsida > Caryophyllales > Caryophyllaceae > Heliosperma > Heliosperma pusillum. Next base: position 47,059 of record JAIUZE010074262.1, on the reverse strand, counting down.
TATACCACGAGGTAGGATATACTTATATATTTAGGCTCAGCGGTCACGCTATAACATGGCCAAATACAAAGCACCACATCTAGGCTCAGCGGTTACCTTTAAAACATGGCCCAGATCCAAAGCACATATCTCAGCTCAGAGGTTACCCTAATAACATGGCCAAGATACAACTCTACCCGTAAATCCTAGACTGGTATGACCGAGAGTACGAATAAAAAAAAATCATCACCCCAATCATCATGATGACCCCCTAGGGGAGATCCACCAAAAGGGGGTTGGCTAGTACTGAAGCTGGCTCCTTTTCCCCAAATGGAAACAATGGCAGCCATGCCCCGACTTGGAGATCCACCAGCCGGGAAGGGAACAAAAGCTATCAAGCTGTAAACTCCATATGTCGTTAAAGATAGTAAGGCCTATCTATGACATGGTCCAAGATACTTATTTAGAATTAGAATGGTCAAGACGCCATATACTCATAATTCTCTATGGGTACTTAGTCAACACGACACATATCATACAATCAAACAGTCACGGGAAAAACTTCCTATCATGTGACTACTTGCATATAAATCATATTCAAATATCGTATCGCCTCAAATCTACTAAGGCTCATTCATTCATTTCTTAAATAAAACCTTACCTGAAGACAAATCCCCGACCCGAGTCCCGCGACGGGTCATCAGTCAAAACGGGGCTGACTAGATCGTAGTTTGACCAAACCCGTTTGGTCAAACCGGCTAGAAACAGAGTCTTAGCCATCGAGGCTTGAACATAAGAATATCACATTCATTTCATGCTATTACATTCCATTTCTAACATGTGAATTATTAATTCATACGAAAACCCGCTTGACTTAAAGGATATAAAATTAAACTACAATCATGTATTATAATTTCTAACATGTGAGAAATAATAATATATTGAAACCTTTTAATTAAATATTTTACTTATTAAAATTTCCCACTTGTTAAATATTACAAAACACGATAAAATAACAATACTCAAAAACCGTCACAAATCCAAGGGGACCCACGGTTCATTTTGAACCGGTTTTGGTTATCTTTTCTAAAAAAACCGTTTCATAATATTTCCCGCATGCTTAACATATTTAAAACCCGTCAAAACAACAACAAAACAATCAAGTATCGACAAAAACCCAAAGGACAAATCCCGGACCAATCCAGACCGGGCTGGACCGGCCTGAACCGGCCTGGTTTGGGCTGGTTTGGGCTGGTTTTTCCAGCCATTTCTCAGGCCCCAACAACAACAAACACCTAATTAATTCCAACATGTTTTAATTAACAAACAACCATTTTAACAACCAATTAAACCATCATCATACAAAAATCATGGTTATAAAGAAATCATCCAAACATGTCAAGAACACTAACATATTAAAAATTCCATACAACATAGTAAAAATAACAACTTATCATGTTACTAATTAAAAATCATAAATAACAACAACATAAACAAAAACATAAGAAAACAAAGGATGAACCAAAACAAAAGAACAAAAGACATGTAACATTAAATTCGTCGAGTAACTCGGAATTGTTACCTTAGCTAGCAAAATCAAGTAGCCCCAAAATAAGAAATAAAGAAAAACCCGTCTTCTAATCTTCACCCAAAATATACGAGTCTCCAAACTCGTCTTCAAAAACTTCCCCCATAAGAAATGACAAGAAAACATTATTAGAATTAAAACTTGATTTTCCATAAATAAAGTGTTGAAAACGATTTTGACGGAATTGAAAATAAACCGTACTTGAAGATGGAGAGCGAAGAGGAGATTCCAGAAATATAAGTTAGGACGGATTTGAATAAGAAATGAAGGTTTTATGATGATTTTGCTCAAGAACGACGAAGAACGACGAAGAACGCTCAAGAACGATGAAGAACGATTAAAGAAAGTGTTAATTAGATCTTAATTTGATTTATTGTAAAATGAAAAGGTTGTTAGTGAGTAATGATGGAGAATGGACCGTGTACATATAGAAGGATTATGGAGTCGGAATTTGAAATTGTTGTTACGGAATTGACTCGGGTTTTATAATTAATTAAGGTAATTAATTAGATATCATTAGATTAATAATCAAATATCTAGATATTATGTTATTGTAATCAAAAGAAAGACAAATATCTAGCTCTAAGAGAGGAAGGAGAGCCGTGTGGAGTATGGTGATATCGGGTCTGTTTTGTAAACGGTTTGCGTAATTTTTGTTGACGGATCGATAAAGTAATAAATATCTAAGATATTATTATTAGATTAATCAAAATAATGAAAATATCCAAAAGTGAGTGGAAAAGGATGACATGTGCGTGTGACTCATGCCAAAGTCGGGTTTCGGGTTTGTTTCGGGATTTACGATGACTCGGGAATAGTTAAATGACGTTCGGGTTAAAACCGTAAAAGTTATTCTTTAATTACAAATAAATTCAAAATAATTATATTAAATTTTCATAAATCCCAATAAATCTTAATAAAAATAAATTAATAATATTATTTTTTTAAATAAAATTTCGGTCTTCAAAATTACAAGGCAAGTCGGAAAAAGTCAATGAAAGTCAAAGTTGACTTAAAAACGGGATTCTCATGAAATCTCTCAAAAATTCCAAATACGAACTCGGAATTTCAAAATTCAACTGGAAACAATAATTTCCACTTTAAAACTTAAACAGGCTGAAAAGTATCCGTAAGATATTTTACTAGAAAAATAGGGTACTTTTCGGGTTGTTACAAAAACACATCATAAAAAAACTAAACACTTCAAACACCACCATTCACTAATCACACTTCCAGGTCTTATCCCTCAAAATTCCACTTCTCCTCCTTATATGTGTAATACTCCGTATTTCTGAGTACTTGGCACTCGACCGAGTAAAGCTTAATCGACAGAGTGGATAGTGTACTCGGCCGAGTAGAGCCTACTCGACCGAGTAGAGCCTATTCGACCGAGTAGAGCCTACTCGACCGAGTAAGTTGGTCTGTCGTTTAAGCGGTGCCCTGTTCTTGGTGTACTCGGCCGAGTGGGGCAAGCACTTGACCGAGTAAGTCATACTCGACCGAGTACATTTGGTACTCGATCGAGTACACCGGTTGAGGGTAATTCGCGGACGGTTTGATTAAGGTCTTTCATAAGAAATTAAAAACATAATCAACAGTTTACGTTCATAATCCCAAAACCCTATTCTCTCAAAACTCTTTCTGCTCTCTCAAAGAGCAACCTTTATCATTCCGTGCCGGATAATCCTCAGTGCCTTGTTGATTGCATCGGTAAGTAGTCCTATTATATGATTTTGTTTGATTGATTTTAACCCTAATTGAATCGGGGGAAAAGGGAACATGAATTGTATTGATTGTATGATCATTGTTTGATTAGCAGGGGACTTTGTAGAGGAAAGATTTTGATTTGCTTGATTCATTGCGGAATTTTTAATAAGGTAGGGTTTCCCTACTCATATTATTGTGATTCTAATTGATGTGATGAGATTATATGTTACTTGTTTGTGATTGATGATGATGATGGAGTTTAGGTGTAGTTTGGGTTGTTACTATGGTTACTGATAGGTGATTCCGTTAGGAGACAGATGACACCCCGAGTTCGCCCCCGTAGTTATCCCGCTACATGGGGGATGATCAAATTAATGGTTTGGGTTTATCTCGCTGCGGTAAGATGGAAGTTCAATGCCTGTGGCTACGGTACAAGGTCAAGTGGTGGTTATTGTAGAGCAGGGATGATAACCTGAGTCTACTGAGGTGCCGCTGCAGTGGCCCTCCGGTTTCTCTTTCCCTTGTGCTTATCTTGTACATTGGTCGGTATGCACGATTACTGACCTCGTTAATTTTTTCCAAAACTGTTGTGATCCATTGGGGAATGGTGAGCAGGTGATCACAGGTAATCCGTAAGCTGCGTTGGGGTGATAATGAGATCATTACATTGAGTCTAGCTTTCCCTTAGCATTTTTTTGAGTCGTATACATTAGTTGATTAGATTACTTAAATACTTTGTTAGTTTGGATTGTTTGGTCAGATGGTATGCCGTATGTTTTGGAGAACATGTATTGATTTAAATCATAAATTATATAAAGTATTGTTTGTTTATTGCTTGCTTTGATATGTAGTACCTCGGGCAACCGAGATGGTAGCATTCCCATGTGCTAGAGAGGTCTTGTAAGGCTCTTTAGAATATGGGGGTGTTACAAAGTGGTATCATAGCGAACGATTTTGGAACCTAAAAGCAATGAACCCAATGAACTATGGGGTGTTTGGTTGAGGGGTTTGGAATGGATGAGAATGGATTTGGGCAAATCTAGTGTTTGGTTGGCTTGTTTTGGAATGGAGTTAGATACGTGATGAATTTTAACTCCATTCCAACCCCATATAATTTCACACCTAAGTTTTACCCCAAGTTTTTAACTCTTTTTCCTACTAGTATAAAAAATAAATCTACCAAAAAAGTTTAGAGTGGTATAGGAATCTCCATCCATCCGTCTATGGTATGAGATTCTAATCCATTCCATTACACCTTCTTGAACAAAACGACCCCTAGGAGTGTCTAATAAAATGAACCCGGATAAGAGTCATAAGGAGCTACTGCAAAGTTTCGGGAGACGTCCCGGGGTCACACTTTTGCCCCCATAGCTCTTACTTGGTCACCAAGGCGAATGTCGGGGCGTTTATGTGTTTGATGTGTTACCAGGTTGTCGTTGTTGTGGTGATGTGAATTGGAGGATGATGAGAATGGAGGAGAGTGATGTTATGATCATAAGTGTATGGCATGTGGTTGATATGAATAGTCTGGTATGTGAACAGGTATGAGATTTGGTATGAAGTATGTAATTGATTAGTTGCATGAATTTTGATGCCATGAGAATATAATTTTACTGTTGAGTATATATATCATTGCTGTTGGGGGCCGTATAATAGGATGACTCGGCTGAGTAGGGGATACTCGATCGAGTACCCGATCGAGTGTTAGGGGTGATGTTGCGAATATTAAACTCTGACTTTGGTGACTCGACCGAGCGCATGGTGACACTCGGCCAAGTATGTTGAACTCCACAGAGTGACATTATGGACTCGACCGAGTAAAAGACCTTGTATATTTGAAGTTTTGCTATTTTTGGGTCACTCGACCGAGTGTATGTTGACAATCAACCGAGTGAATGGGACTCGACCGACTGCCATTTTGGACTCGATCAAGTAGGAAATGCTGCATGTTTTAATTGAACTTTGTAGCTGGTGTACTCGACCGAGTACATATAGTACTCGATCGAGTGAGTCGACTCGGCCGAGTGGCGTGTTGCACTCGACCGAGTGTGTTTGTGTCAGGACCGCTGTCCGATTTCAGCCGTAGGCTTGTGCTTACGTTTGCCATTCTTATTGAATTTATAATGCCTGCAACAAGATTTAGTGCGTCAGCTTCAACCTCACAGTTCTACGCTAAAGAGGTCGGCAGACTAGTAGAGCAGTTGAAGGCGCTTACTGAGGCCCTTAAAAATGTGGGGGGTAATCGGGAGGTGGTAGTTAATGCAACTACCATAAGCACTGCTATCGCCCGTCACCGACCCACTACCTATGAGAGTACCGGTGTGCCACATCTGCTCGATGACTGGCACCGTGAGATGGAGAGTATTTTCGAGGTTGTCGACTGCCCAGCGAATCTATGTGTGGAGCAAGCCGCCTTCTACCTGAGGGGCCACGCGGAAGTGGTGGATCAGAGAGAGAACGACTATGAAGGATTTCTATGTGAGTGAAGGAGAGGAGGCGATTCCTTGGAGAGATTTCAAGACAAAGATTAGGCTAGAGTTTGTTCCCAAGCATGTGAGGGGAAGGCTGAGGTCCAAATTTGAGACCTTCAGAATGACTTAAGAGATGTCCGTGATGGACTATTACAACAAGTTTACTGAGTTGGCAAGTTATGCCGACGATATGCAGCGGAGTCAAAAGTCCCTAAATGAGAAGTTCTTGAAGGGATTGGTGTTTAGGGTTATGAACAAGCTACCAGTACCGGTTGTTTCTAACGTTAAGGAGGGATATGAAAAGGCGAGGCTGGTTGAGAGATTGGCGGTTATGACTAAAGAGACTAAGGATGCGATGGAGCGTGGAAAGAGGAAAGTAACCAGCGAGGGTGGAGGCAACTCTACCTACAATAGAAGTAATTATTCTCAGGCCAGATTATATTCTGGGGGTGGTGGTTACAGACAGGGAGAGCATTCTGGAGGGAATGGCGGTAGGGCTGCTAGTGAGACTTCTAGGCCGAAGTGCTATAGTTGTGCCGGCTTGGGCCATAAGAGGTTCGATTCTTCATCAGCTGAAGGGGGTGGGGGTTACCAACCCTCATTCCAGAGGAGCTACTGACGAGGCTAATTTCACTTGTCGTTAAATCTGCTAATTAGCTACGATCAAATAACAATTTATATCTCCTAAACAAACACAAACTATCTTAAATAAAGGTAGTAAATGGTAAGAATAGGGTCGAACCCAAGAGAAGGCGGTACTAACTAAATTAACAAATTTAGACTCTTGCTAAAAACCAATTAACAAAACTAATTACTAATTAATTACTCTAATCACAAATTAAGATACTAATTAAGACACAAACTTAAATTAATTACAAACTATGATATTAACAATGGCAAAAACATGTAGGATAACACATATGGAGAAAGTTTGATTGGAGAAATTCATTAAGAAATCTAAAATAACCAACAAATACTAAAGATTCAAATATTCAAATATAGAGAAACAACTTAGTGTAATTTTCCCAAGTTCCCAACAATTAGCAAAGTAAAGACTCTTCCTTTCCTCTCTTCTCTAATTATCTAATACAAGTTTCCAAGAAATTAGTCAACATGGATTAAATCAACCAATAATGACCCTTTACAACCCAATTTACACCCATTAAAATATGAGCCCAAATCAAAGATGCAAGCTTTAAGAACAAAACCAAAGAAACAAGCTAGAATCATGTAATAAAACATTAAACCATGTTCTAATCACACAATATACCAAATTCCACTCTAAAGATTCCAACTTTAAACCAAAGTTGCAATATTTCAAGGTTGCTTCAACAATATCAAAACAAATTAACCAAATTTATCTAGACAAAGCACTAGCTAAACAAACAATTGCTAAGATGGTTAGTTTCAACAATAATTCATTCAACAATGGAAAATGAACATTAGAAAATGAAATTAACTAAAGAAGAAGAGGTTCAAAGAGTCTTACAATGCTAAAAGATGAGAACTTGTTCCAATTACACTAAGAAATTGAAGATTAGCTACCCATAATCCAAGAATTACAACCAAAAATAATGAAGTTCAACCAAATTACAAGCCAAAATGAAGAACCAAAATGAGAGAATTCTAATGTGGAATGTTATGGAAATTATGAAATGAATGGAATGTAGGGAATGAATCCTCTCTCTCTAAAATCTGGCTCTTATATACCCTTGGTCCGGAAACCTAGGGCCTTCGAGAAATGGGCCTCAAAATGACAAGACGGAGAATGAAGGAACACCTGTCTCAGGCCAGGACGCTGGTAGCGTCGTGGGATGCTGGCAACGTTCAGGCACGCTAACAGCGTTTCATGCTGCCAGTTTTTACTCTTGGTTGCTCGCCTTGACTTTCGTTGACCCCTTTGAATGCTATTCTCGCTTTGTCTTCCATTGACCCTAAGGACTTGCTTTTCTTGCATTGACAATTTGCTCCTAGCCCACTCCAATGTCGGGTTTGGTCTCGGGTCTCGGGTTTGACTTTGACTTTTGTTGACTCCCGGGCTTGACTCTAAAATTTGACTTTAAAAATACTAAATAACAACATAATTACAAGGACTAAGGTTAGCATAAAACGATGCTAACGACCCGTAAAAAGTATATGAAACGGACCTAATAAATACTACTAAACACGACACATTTTGGTGTTGTCAAATACCCCCACACTTGGACTTTTACTCGTCCCGAGTAAAACTCGAGATTAGCAAGACAAACACGAGTCCAAACATAGCATGTGAAGGTAATGACCTCTGTAGAGTCTATTGATCGAATACGAAAGAGGGGGGGGGGGGTGAATTGAGTATTAAAAACTAGCCCCACTTTTTCGATTTATATGATATGTAATTAATTATTTGATCTTATGAATTAAAATCAACTAATTAATTAATCAAAGTAAGCGCGAATAACGAAATAACGAAAAGTAAAGAGATAAGAGAGAGGCACACGATTTTTGAAGTGGTTCAGTTTCACACGTTGAAACCTACGTCCACTATTCTCGATTAATAAATTTTAGTACCTTTCTACGGATTACAAAAATTACCAACCCACTCGTATAATCAACACTATGATTATAACTCAAGGTGAGTATCGCTAAATACTCTATACTATCTTACGCTAATAAGAAAGTACAATATAACTCACACAGATTCCCGTTAAAGAATTGTAAGATTATAATGATGTACTATTATCCAATAACGTATTTCACTCAAGCGATTGATAATAATTGATGCACAACTCTTTTAAAAACAAACTCTAAAAATAATAAATATTTGCTCAAAGGTTTGCTTTAAAACGATTTTGGAAAATCAACACAAGTAAAATAAATAGCCGTGTGATATGTTGTGTATTTCGTGTATTTTACAAATTGTATGTGAATGAGTATTTATAGTAGTATAATCATAGTAGATCTAAAAACCCTAGTATAATATTTAATAAAGATACTTATCTTATCATAAAATAATATTTGCTTATCTTTTAGAAATATCTTTATCTCAAAATATTATTTGGTTTATCTTATAGAAATATATTTATCTTGATATCTCAAAATATTGTTGTAAAGATATAGTAGAATCCTAAATTAGGTAAACCAAGGAAACAACCTTATAGAGGCCAAATTCCTAGCTCACGAAACCCTAGGAGCACGAATCCCTAGGTGGCACAAACTAGGTTTTCACGAAACCCTAGATGGCTCAACCACTAGGTGGGCTAATTAGGTTAACAATAAATTGAGATAGAATATATTAGAAACCCTAGGTAGCATGACAACCCATAAGTTGTATTACTAACCAATAGAATCTCATAAATATATTCTCTAATAAAACTTTTGATAATTATAAAAAATACTCTTTCACTTTTGAAAACATTTCAAAAACATTTTATTTCCAAAATCATGCATCAATAATTTATCATCCAAAGTCATAGGCTAAAGCTATAACTTTGAACATTAAATCTCTCGAATGGAATAGTTACCGAATGACGACCTATACTATCTAATCTTCACAAAGATCTTCAGTATACGGATCATCTCTTCATCTTGATCACAAAGACCCTCCATCTTGAGTCTTGTGTAGTTTTATGTAGATCTTGCTTGAAGCGATTTTCTTTAAAGTTATGCCTGGTTAGCTATAACTTTCATGTTCACTTCCAAAGTTATTCCTGAAGTTGTTATAACTGTGTCTCACAGACTTTATCAAAGTTATGCCTAACTTTGATCTTTCTTCTCATAATTGTTGCTAGCTATAATAAGACTAAAGCACACAATTACACGCATATGATATATCGAGTAAAACATATTATTACATAAACACATGTCATTATCAAAACTTATGAATTGGTCCAACAACAAGTATGATTAAAAGGCATCCACGGGATACAACATTTCCCTGAACGCATACACGATTCAATTCATTTCGTATACGTGGACTAATTTCCTCCTGGTAGAACGACGATAATAATACGGTCCTAGTCTAAATCTGGCCAGAATCCCGATATCACATTTTACGGTTCGACATGCATTGACATTTCGCATCCAAGACTCGGTAAATCATTGACGCCGAGTACCCCAAATTCGGTCGATAATTCACGAAAGAGGCGGAAAAGAGCACAAGCCTCATAGCAAGCGGTACGCTACATGCAAATAACACCACCTCGCATGTACACAACATTTGACGGCCGGGTCGATCAACGAAAAGCGTTCGCCTCCCAACAACGTCGTCGTATGCCCACTAACACATGCAATTAAGCATTAGGATACATCCCCGTTCCGACATTCCAGCCTTACGAACGTGGAGGTAGCCAAGGGAATGAGAGTACAAAGCACATAACAAAATAGTGCTCAAACCGTAGCATTTGTAAAAACTGACTCAAAGTGGGACATACCAAAAACCGTCACAAAGCATGATAATAGGGCATTATATAAATGTAACTATGATAAACATGAATCAATACATGATACATAAGCAATAGACCAAGTTTATGAAGCATAATAAATAGGAAACATAGATCTTATCTCAAAACAACAAGTTTGGAAACTAACTAAAACAAGGGTCCGCTTCAAACGGTCATAAATAGAGTTCTAGAAATGAAAATGCAGAAATTCCTAAATGAGGTGATAGCTTATCCTCTTACGGTTGCAACGGTAGGTCACAAGCCCAAAACAAGCAAGTAACGAAGGAGATATGATCATTTTACGAAAAGGAGTCAGTGCAGTGAAACTGCAGTCGTCTTGACCGTGACTTGTATTTCACGCTCGTGAAACGGTCTGTTACGCAAGGGTATTTGGTCAGTCACTCATTTCACGCTCGTGATATGAGTTTCACGACCGTGACTTGTGTCAAGACATCTCCATTTTGTTCTAAACTCAACCATCATCAACTATTATCATAAATCATCAATTCTCATATCAATTCTCAACAAACAACAAGTATCATCATCAACACAATTTCTAAGCTTACTAGTCAAATTCTAAATACGATTCCTAACATAGAAAACACGTAAAACACGTAAATGATATCGAGTAACCCTTCACCGTTACCTTTATGCGTCTTTAAACGATTTCTAAGCCTTCCTCCACTAGATAGTAATCTTTGTCGGGGTCTAGAAAGTCTCCACCTAAACAAAGACGACAAAAGATGAATATAATTCACCTTTGAGAAAGACGGATAAATTGAAAAGCGAGAAAGACGGTAATTTTATTACCAATACGGATAGAGGAAGATGAGAGGGAAGGAATAAGACGAACTTACGTGAATTTGAGCGAAAATTGAAAGAGTTATGACGATTCTAAGACGGATCAAAAATGGAAGCTAGGTTTTGGGGTTTTCTTTGTGAGGAAGAAGGTGATTGAGTTGTGAGTAAGCTAGGGTTTATGAGGGAGTATGAGTGGAGTAAGTGGAAAAAGTCAAGAAAAGTCAAAGACGTCTTAAGACATGATTCACTTGAAATCTCGCGTAAAATCCAAATACGAACTCGGAAATTCTAAATTCGACTCGGGAAATTTAATTTTAAACTAAAACTAAATTTCTTTGAAAAGTATCCGTATAATATTTTTACTATAAAAATAGGGTACATTTGCGGGTGTTACATTGGCAAGACCTCTCACATAACTTAAAAAGGAATTGAGATTTAGCCTTACCAATTGAAGCACCTATGAACCCCGTGTTCATTAGGACAACCACAACGTGTACCTTTTTACCTCGGGTAAGTAGGGTGATACGATCACACGCCTAAATTGGGTTGGACTCAACAAGATAAGCATTATCTTGGGACTAGGAGATGGGTTTAGTTGAAATCCGTCGACCGAGAGTTCTAGGAGTAGAATTAGTCAAAAGTTGACTTACCGTCTTTTACATAAAAGTTGCATAACATGTTCTTTTGTCTAAAATGCGGGTCTCGGAATCGCTTATATAATTTCGTGAGGGGTCATTATATGAGTGACTTGTTTAAATTGGTTATACAAGTAAAATTGATTAAAACAATGAATGTTAATATTTCCTAATTTTGTTGTAGTTATTCATAATTCGCAATGGCAACCAATAACAACACCGTTCAACTAGGAAAAGACTCATGGCTAAGGTCCGTTATGGACAAATGCATCTTAAAAGACGATGGAACTAATTTCGTCGAGTGGGAGCAAACGATCAAGAGCGCGGCGTTATCGGATAACGTTTTGCGCTACTTGACCGAGGCACCTCCCAATGAACCCGGCCCAAGAGCCACTAATGCGGCCAAAGCCGCCTATGAGGAGTACCTTAAGGTAGCAAACGACGTCAAGATGGTCTTTATTTGGTCGATGTCCTCAAGCCTTAAGCAACAATACATCACCCTTGGAGCATATGAGATATTCTCTAGGGTGACGTTGGCTTTTTCTCAATCACCCGAGATTCGCCAATACAATGCTATGACTCGGCTTTTTGAAGCCAAGCTAGAGAAGGGCCAAAAGGTTGGCCCACATGTGCTTAAGATGGTGGAACATGTTGACACTCTAGATCGTCTAGGGGTCAAGATTCCTAAGAAGCTAGCGGTTGGCCGCATCCTTCACTCACTTCCTCCCAAGTTTGCCCAAGCTAGGGCAAACTATAACATGCATTGCATGGATAAGAGCTTTCACGAGCTCCATGCTCTCCTTACCCAAGTCGAAAGGGATATGGAAGCAAGTGGGAGTGAGCAAAAGGATGTTCTTTCAATGAGATTGAAGAACTTGAAGCTAGGGGTTCAAAAGGGGAAGGGAAAAGCCAAGGCCCAATTTAAGAAGCAAGGAAAGGGAAAGGGCAAAGCTATTATGAATAGCAATGCCAAGGCTAAGGGTAAGAAGCACGCCGAAGCCGAATGCTTTTATTGTAAAGGCAAGGGACATTGGAAACGGAATTGTCCCAAGTATTTGAAGGATAAGAAGGACGGATGTGTGACACCGTCAGGTATAATCCTCTCTTCTCTCTATATGATAGATATTAACTATGCTTGCACTTCCACTTGGGTATTTGATACTGGATGTGGTTCTCACCTTTGTAATCACTTGCAGGGGCTGAAGGACGTGCGAGCACTAGCCAAGGGTGATGTGGACCTACGAATGGGGAATGGAGCAAGAGTTGCCGCCGTCTCCGTAGGAACTTATGTACTAACCTTAGCTAGTGGTCTTGAGTTGTATTTAAATAATTGTTATTTTGTACCCTCCTTGACTAAGAACATTATCTCCATTTCCGTACTTGACGCGGAGGGTTTCTCTTTTGTAATCAAGAACAATAGTTGTTCATTTTCTTTTAATGATGTGTTTTATGGTAAAGCCATCTCTATTGGAGGTATTTATGTTCTTGATAATGTTAATGAAATATATCATGTAGAAAGCAAGAAGCTCAAATTAGGTGAACCTAATCAATCATACCTTTGGCATTGTCGTTTAGGTCATATAAACGAACGACGCATAAAGAGACTCGTTTCAACGAAACTTCTCAAACCATTTGATTACGAATCTTATGGTGAATGCGAATCTTGTCTTTTGGGCAAGATGACTCGTGCTCCTTTTACGGGAAAAGGGACACGAGCAAGTGAAGTATTAGGCCTTGTACATACCGATGTATGTGGCCCAATGACTCTCCAAGCTAGAGGTGGTTACAAGTACTTCATTACTTTTACCGACGATTTGAAGTAGATATGGATACGTCTACTTAATGAGGCATAAGAGTGAAGCCTTTGAAAAGTTCAAAGAGTTTCAACATGAAGTGGAAAACCAATTGAATAAGAAGATAAAAACCCTACGATCTGATCGTGGTGGTGAATATCTAAATTATGAATTTGATTCACACCTAAAAGATTGCGGTATAGTATCACAATGGACTCCTCCTGGAACACCTCAATTAAATGGTGTGTCTGAAAGGAGAAACCGAACTTTATTAGATATGGTTCGGTCGATGATGAGTCTTACAGAGCTTCCTGACTCGTTTTGGGGATTTTCATCTTAACCGCAATATTTTCACTAAATCGTAGCCCGACTAAAGCGGCCAATAAGACTCCATATGAAATATGGAAAGGAAAGGTTCCTTATTTGTCGTTTATGAAAATTTGGGTTGCGAGGCGTTTGTTCATGAGAAGTCTAATGACAAGCTCGCACCCAGATCCGACAAATGTCTTTTTGTAGGATATCCTAAGGAGACACGTGGATATTACTTCTACAACCGTCATGAGGACAAAGTGTTTGTGTCTCGTGATGCTGTCTTTCTAGAAAGCGATTTCGTTTCTAAAAGGCAGAGTGGGAGAAAATTCGAACTTGACGAAGTTCGAGAGCCACAAACCGAAAATGAAGTGGAGGAAAACGTTCCCTCCTCGTCTGAAACGGTTATTGTCCCTAGAAGGTCAGGTAGAATTAGTTATCAACCTGATCGTTACCTCGGATGTATCGAGGGAGATGGTGATTTATTACTTTTTGAAAGTGATGAACCCACAACCTACAAGTCGGCCGTTTCTAGTCCCAACTCCACGCATTGGCTTGAGGCCATGCAATCCGAAATGGATTCTATGTACGAAAATCAAGTATGGGACTTGGTAGACTTACCTGAGAAGGTGCAACCTCTTCAGTGCAAGTGGATCTACAAGATCAAGAATGGCATAGATGGACATATTGATGTCTACAAAGCTAGATTGGTGGCAAAAGGCTTCACTCAAGTTCATGGTTTACACTATGACGAAACTTTTGCCCCAGTCGCTATGCTTCGATCCATTAGGATTCTCTTAGCGGTTGCCGCATTTTATAACTATGAAATTTGGCAAATGGATGTCAAAACCGCCTTCTTGAATGGGATTCTAGAAGAGGAAGTGTACATGACACAACCTGAAGGTTTTGAGGATAAATCCAACCCTAAGAAGGTATGCAAACTTAAGAGATCCATTTATGGTCTTAAGCAAGCATCAAGGAGTTGGAATCATCGCTTCGATCATGTAATTAAACAAAATGGATTCACTCGAAGTGTCGAGGAACCATGTTTATACATGAAGTTTAGTGGGAGCAAAGTTACTTTCCTTATCTTGTATGTGGATGACATACTTCTCATTGGGAATGACATACCAATGCTTACTTCTACCAAGGAGTGGCTTGGGAAACATTTCCAGATGAAGGATTTGGGAGAGGCACAACGCATTTTGGGTATCCGGATCTATAGAGATAGATCCAAGAGGATACTAGCATTAAGTCAAGAAGCTTATATAGATAAGATTCTTGATCGGTTCAAAATGAAAGACTCTAAGAGAGGCTTTCTTCCAATAGGTCATGGTATCACTCTGAGTAAATCTCAGAGTCCTACCGTCACCGAGGAGATTGAACGCATGAAGTTGATCCCTTATGCTTCAGCAGTTGGGTCAATCATGTATGCTATGATGTGCACTCGCCCCGACGTCGCCTATGCTTTGAGCATGACGAGTCGTTATCAAGCCAATCCAGGTGAGAGTCACTGGATAGCCGTAAAGAACATCCTTAAGTACTTACGAAGGACTAAAGATTCGTTCTTGGTGTTTGGAGGAGAGACTGAATTGCGTGTAAATGGTTACACGGACGCTAGTTTCCAAACTGATAGGGATGATTTAAAATCCCAATCCGGCTATGTCTTTATGTTGAATGGAGGAGCCGTTTGTTGGAAGAGCTTCAAGCAAAGCGTGACTGCGGATTCTACAACAGAAGCTGAGTACCTCACGGCATCAGAGGCTGCAAAGGAAGCTGTGTGGATTCGGCAATTCTTGGAAGGACTAGGAATAGTCCCTACTGCCACAGATTCTATCACGATGTATTGTGATAACAGTGGGGCTATCTTTCAAGCAAAGGAGCCCAAGTATAGTAACAAGTCTAGACATGTACTTAGGAAATACCATGTAATTAGAGATTACGTGGAGAGGAAGGAAATAGATGTATGTAAGGTTGGGACAGCCGATAACATCGCTGATCCTCTAACCAAGCCTCTTACAAAGGCTAAACATGACAGTCATGTCGTCTCGATGGGATTAAGACGAGTTCCTGAATTCCTCTAGATTATGTGATATGTAATAATTGAAAGTTGTATCAATGTTTACATATATGATAATTGCATTCATTGTTCGAGTTTTATATGAGCTCTGTTATTTAGTATTGACTAAATTTTATTACTTTGTTTTGTCCGAATTGGTTATAAGAAAGGTTGAACTCAATTCAAGTGAACATGATGAACTTAGTAATTGTCCCTAGTCATTTGCATAAGGTGACGTCTCGCAATTACTAGATTGTAAGTCGATCGATGGTTGGTTCAGCACCATGGAGTCATGGAGATGACTGATCGTTTACATAGATAGACTGTAGAGACACTTTGTCGGACAGTGACCATGATAGAGTCCCTTATCAAAATTGTTGAAGCCTGGTCGTGGCGGGGATTTCTATTATATTCCTATGAGTCGATTCTTTAGACTGTAGACCATTTACCTGAGTCGGTGTATTTTCCGATTGACTTTGGTTTTTGTCCTAGGTCGTGCCGTGAAAGGAGGCCGATGGGCATCTACTGGGTCATGGTGATTTGCATTATACAGTGTAAGTTGGGTCAACAGGAATTGTCCACCCACGTTGGGTATTAACATCTGCGGGCCACTCGAGGAGTAGTGACTGGAAATGCGTGGCCACGCTCGGAAGAGATCTATGGTAGATTTTCCGGTCAGACAGTTACTCTCCAGATCGAGAAAACCACTCAATTTATTTTTCCAATCGCAAGTGCGACCTGAAAGACACCTTGCGATGAGTGGGAGGATGTGACGCAAAAGTGACAAGAGAATTGGTAGCACACAACTTGTCGAGACAAGTGGGAGATATTGTGGGAGTAGGAGTCCTCCGCAATAGTGTGGCTATATGCACAACTTGTATCGGACAAGTGGGAGATTGTTGGAGCAAGTGTCCTCCACACTAGTGCATTTATATTATAAATCTCATTTTGGAATATTAGTGGGATGACTAGTATTTTGATACTCCACGTCAGTTGATTAACGTAAATCGATAACGGTCAGCTGACTAGAGTTAGACGTTATTGTCGTATGACGGCGGTAATCAACTGACCCCTTTCGGTCACACCTATAGGATGAGACCCAAACAGAAATCTAATTATTTGGATACGATACATATTAATTAGTACTTTATATATATATTTGATATATGTGGAGTTACGAGAGTTGTAGTGGAAAGGGAGTTACGAACTCATCGGATTAAAGTTTATAGTCAATGATACGATAATTGATGAAATAAATTTTACGTCTTATTTTAATATGATTGAATAAGATTTAATTTAATGATTAATAGTTAATTCATTAAATTAGTTGAGGTTATGCATATACTTTGAGGTATAGGTGATTAGTTAATTATATTTACAAGGAGTTGTAAAATAATCTAACTAGGCATTGTGGGACCCATTATATATTGATATAATGATAAAATATCACTTAAAAGTTAAGTGTATATTATTTATTAATTTGAGTCATATAATTGTTATATGATCAAATTAACCCTTTAATTATACAAGATAATTAAGCATATGATTATAAGTATTTGTGGGACAAATATTAAAAATCAAAATGGACCACATGACACTAGTGGGGGCCGAAATCTTGTAGTAGAATAAAATGATGGTTGTTGTTTCTTGTATCACACAACAACATGTGATCATGTCATGTTTATGACACATGATCATGTTCTTATTCATTGCTACACTCAACTAATTTGCATGAGATTATTTTAAGCAAAATAAGAGGCCACTAGGGCTGTCCTTGGCTGGACCATGTGTCATTTATGTGGACAAAATTGTTGTTCATTTAGTTCACTAGTTCATTCTTATTTTGCATGCTTATCACTCTAAAATCCTCATCTCTCTAAAAAACTCTCAAACACTAATATTTTTCCTATTACTAGAGTAGTAATAAATCTAATATTAGTTCATCTTATCACTTGTATTTTCTAGTCAAAAACTAAGTGATTAGTTTGGGTTTTCTCTTGGGTGCATCTTGAAGGAGATCTTCTAACTTGAAGATTACAAGGAGGATCATCTATTTCTTTCTAGCTCAAGATCAACCAAAAAGGTGTTTCTTGTTGTGCCCATATAAACCGAAATTTCCCAATGTAAGGAAATTTCTTCTTATTTTTATTATGCATTTTAATTTGCATGCATGTTATATAGATCTTTATTAAACACTAAATTAACAAGTAATTTAGTAACTAATTAGAGAAGTCTAATTAGGGTCTATGAACTTTCATTAAGTATGTGGTGGACCACTATGTTAGAGTATAGATTGAAATATGGAGGTGCCAACTCACTCTCTATAAGATTCACACTCTGAAATCCTCCAAGCTCATATATTGGATCCGTGGCCACTTGATTGCTGGATATTTTCTCTATCACAGCCTTGATAGATGACGAAGTGATCGTCACTACTTTGCCGTCTATAGGAATTTTGATTTTCTGGTGTAGGGTGGATGTTACTGCTTTAGAAGCATGAATCCATGCCTTTCCCAGAAGTATGTTAAAGGATGCTTCGATGTCCACAATATGGAAGTTAACCTTTCGCTCGATTGGCCCAGTAGCTATGGTCAGGTTGACTAGCCCTACTACTTTACGTCGTCTCCCGTCATATGTTCGAACACCTTGGTTGGTAGGAGTCTAGTCCGATTCTTTCATGCCTAACTTACGTGCTGTTTTCAGTTGTATAACGTTTTCTGCGAAGCCATCATCTACCAAAGTCATGGGTATATTCTTCTTTAGGCACGTGACTGTGATATACAGAGCGAGGTTGTGACTAGCCCCGAAAGGAGACAAGTCTTCATCTAAGAAAGTAACCGGGTTACTTAGCTTGACTGAATTTTGGAAGACTAAGTTGATTACGTCGTCAGGTGTAGAGCCGTGTGCTATATTTAGCTTTGCCAATGCTTGTAGTGGAGCCTGGCGATGGGGAAATGAACTTGAAACTAATTGCCGGACTGAAAGATCAGCCTTTGTCTTTTGTAATTGCTTTAGTAGATGACTAGTAGATGTACCCTCGCCATCATTTGGGGTGATGACAGTGGTGTTAGTAATTGGACCATTAGTAGTAGGACTGTTCTCAAGGATACTCTGATAAGGGCGTCCTGATCGAGTGAGATAGCCTATATCTTGATCTTCCCTATTTTGAGTTTGAGAATGTTTTGTGAGGTATTCACCCTTATCGTCATCGGCCCTTATTCCGTTGACGGTATTGAGTTCTTTCAAACTTAGGGTTTCAGCTTCTAAAGTGATGACTCGTTCAACTAGTTTGTCATATGTTGTGATCACGTCTTGCATTGAATATTGTTGGGATAGGATTGTTGCTCGTGGGGCGCCTTCTTGGGGTGCGGTTCCCGGAACGCGTAAGGATTTCACGATAGTTTCGAGTTCTGAAACTTGTCTACTCACACTTTCAGCCCATGCGATGAAGTCATCGATGGTGGGAGAAATGGTGGAATACCTTTCTTCATCTTCGTGCATGTTAATTTCATCTTCAACTGGGGAGATGAGGTGTGAACAATCCAAGGTGGATTCTTCATCCGTGATCATTAGAATTCCAAGAGGATTCTTAGTATTGTTGGGTTTGCCTCCTGGGGTATGGGTAGACGATCATCCTCAAATTTATCTTGAAGGACATGCTTCAATTTGAAGCATTTATCTGTGTCATGTCCCTTGCCTCTATGGTATTCACATTAAGCGTGTTCACATTTATCTGTGTCATGTCCCTTGCCTCTATGATATTCACATTAAGCGTTTTCATCCCAGAACTTATTTTTCTTTTCCGGATCAGGTGCAGGTCCTATAGGCTGGAGCTTGCCTTGTTGAGTCAATCTTTTCAAGGCACAGGAGTATATGTCGCGGATGTTTTTCAGCTTCCTTTGGGGGTTGTTCTTTCTGAGCGATTCAACAAGGTTGACCTCATCGGTCTTGCTAGGAGAGCCAAAAGAACGAGTCGTTGAGCCTTGATACCCGCGACCTACCGTTTTAGACAAGAGTCCCTTTTAGATGACGTATTCTATTCTGGTCCTTAGGACAGTTAAGTATTTGAAAGACTTTATGTTTTGGTTCCTTAGGTGGTTTGCATAAATGGGTCTTAGATTGTCCACAGACGTTTCCACAAGAGTGGCTTCATCTGGACATTGGACCACTTTGGTACTAGTGTTCCTCCACCTACTTAGGAAGTCGGTGAAACCTTCCTTCTCATTTTGAGTAAGGACCTCTAGAGTACGCATGTTAACTTGAATTTCAGCATTGTCTGCGTATTGTTTGGTGAATTCAATTGCAGCATCGTCCCATGTTGCAATCTTCTTGTGATCTAGGGAGTAGAACCATTGCTTGGGAATGGTGTCGAGAGATGTAGGAAATATCCTTAAGATTATCTCCGGTTTGATGCCTTTGATAGACATATAATCCTTGAAAACACGGATGTGGTTCAAAGGGTTCTCATGCCCCTTGAATTTTGGGATGTCAGTCATATTGAAATTGGTTGGTATCTGGGCATTTACCGCTTCATATTTGCGACTGTTTTCCCTATAGATGTCATCTCCCTTGAGATACAATAGGTGCTCCTCCAAGTATTGGAGTCGCTTTTCCGCTCTAGTAAGAACTGGTGGGGTATCGCCTTCTGGTTGTCCCACGACGAGTGGAATGTTATCGTGTACACTAGGGTCAGGAATGTCTATGGCATTGAGGCGAGCATAGGCTTGGTCTTGGCTCGTTTGGAGACGAAGGAGCGCAACTAGGATTTGATCATTACCATTTGGTTCGGGTTGATGAACACTTGCTTGACTGGTTCCAGGCATCTTGAAAACTGAGCAAGAGACCGACGACGAATCAAAACGCGATCGACCAATCTAGCACACATACTCGAAAAGATTCGACTTGTGAAGTGGGAGTATGCCACACTAGTAGAAAAATAACATTAGGCAAGTAGAAAAGGCTACGGTCGCTCAAAATAACCGTAGCCTATTACAAAAGGCTACGGTCGTAGGGATTCAGGCGTAGCCAAAAATAAAGATAAAAACAAAAGGCTACGGTTCATCCCTAAAACCGTAGCCAAAGATATTTCATACATAGTAAAGGCAACGGTCCTTTATGAACCGTAGCCAGTTACACTAACATCAAGGCCTAAAGCCCACATGATTATATCTACTTCTATTTTATTTCTTTAAAAAACAAAACATTTCATCACTTCACCTCTGTAGTGTACGTCAAAAGAAAACAACATCCCCTTATCTTCGACAAAATCTTATCATCGCCGCCTTGCACCGCCTCAAATCCATGTTGGCCGATATCGTCACCGCGCGACAACCACCATTTTTTCGCCGACAACCAGCTCTTGACCTACAACCTCTTCAGTCGTCAACTTCCATTTCACAATCAGGCATAAATATCTTTCAATTTTTTTTAAAGTCATTGAAATTCATCTGTTTTTCATAGATTTGATTTCGTTTGACACTGAATTTCGATTTTATATCAGTTGGGGTTTAGGGATACAACTATTATTATCATGTTAGGGTAAAATTATTAAGTTTTAGGGTTTGGGCTTTCAATTAAATTTCAGTCAATTGGGGATAATTCGATTTTTACTAAGGTTAGTTGAATAAGAAGTGTATAGACATGGCTTCCTCAGGTGTTAACCTTAAGAAAATAGAAGAAACTTACACATTTGAAGAATATTGCAAGCCTTTGCTTGATTTAGTGTCATCTCTTCCTGATTTTGACAAATTCATTGCTGTTGGAAAATTACCACACTCGCCTGGTTCACATCTCCCCTTACACCTTCATTGCCATGAAAGCTTCACGAGTCACTACTAAAAACCGCATGGCGACTGTTCAATTTCGTTCTTCACTATTCAGCAACGCTAGTCACTAACCGCTAGTCACTAACCGCTAGCAAACAATCGCTCCACCATGGTGTCCACGGTATTTTTGAAATCTAATTACTTCAATCCTTATTATTTTCGATCAATTGGAGTTTGTTTGGTATTTCCGATTGAGCATAAGACGTTGTTCTTTTTATAGCCGGAGAAAATCCCGTATCTGGCGAAAGACAACCAAAGTTTACGAGGTTGTAAGTAGCGTGAACATTAGGTATGAATGTCTTCATGTTTATTCCTTTCATTTGTTTTAGTCTGTAGTATGATTATCTTGCTAGCTTGTTTGTCTCATTGAAATTTGGGACTTTATGGTGTTGTTATAATTGACAATTCCCTTGTTTATCTTTGTTTCAAGTACAGTCAATCACTGTATTACTATATTTTTAATCAAACACAGTTTCTTTGGTTCAATCATACTCAATTGGGTACTATAAGTTTGGTTATTCCAGTTTAATGACGAAAGTGTAAATTTTAATGGTTAGTAAGGGGTTTTGCTTGAATGAGATCAAGGTATGGATTAATTGGGGGAACTTTGAGGTTGTTCTACTAATACAAAGTTTATAGTACTTGTTCTGCCTGCAAACTAGTTCCTGCAGAAGTTTGTCTTTTGGAAGCTGGTTTTGTTTTGTTTCATATTTTTTTTGCTACGGGTGATTCTCTGCACTTTCGTTTATGTGTCCTTGAAACTGTCTATTTCAAAGATTTAAAGTTCACACTCTCCACAGGTCCGTCACTGTGTATATAAATTTCCAGGACTTATTTGCCATAACTCAAGATCAACCATTCTGCCTTTGTTGGAATATAAAACCCACATGTGAGTTGTCCCACATTGTTGGAGAAAGAGAGATGTTATCACTTTATAACCAAGTATTCTACTCCTCCTATTGCCAATTGGTTTTAGGATGGAACCTCCCTTGTGTTGTAAAGTGGACCGTCTCTCCTCCGTTTAGGTGTGGCCCGACCCGTTTGCATATTCTAACATGGTATCAGAGCCCAATGTTTCGTCTTGGGTTTCAAATTTAAACTGGGCCCAAATTATGCCACCGGTGGAGGGCCTCTTTGAGGATTTGTTAATTCCCACATCGGTGCGCTCCCATGGTTTCGCCCTGGGTTTCGATGGGACCTCACATGTGAGGGGGCGTGTTGGAATATAAAACCCACATGTGAGTTGTCCCACATTGTTGGAGAAAGAGAGATGTTATCACTTTATAACCAAGTATTCTACTCCTCCTATTGCCAATTGGTTTTAGGATGGAACCTCCCTTGTGTTGTAAAGTGGACCGTCTCTCCTCCGTTTGGGTGTGACCCGACCCGTTTGCATATTCTAACAGCCTTCCATCATCCTTTACATTCGTCTTAAGGGTAATGTCAAACTCTCGAAGGTTAGTATTTCCCATGACTTTACCCAACCAAAGTAGCTACACATGTTGACATGATCCACCAGTTAAAATAGCTGCTCCATATGCCACATGTATGTGTGGTGAACACAACAAACATCTTTGTTAGACGGGACTTCGTTCTTTCGTTTATAGTTTGATTACATCTGAGTCTTATTAGTAAAATTGATAGTCGCTTAATTCGAGAAGAAACACATATAATTAAAGAAATGGAAGAATATTCTAATATTTATGCTTGCAGGAGCTTCTTGATGAGAAATAAAGGCGACGATCAGGTGCAGCAGTTGTACAAGAAATAAGGAACAAGCTGTTGATGTAAATATAATTCTTCTCAAGACAACATAGCTGATGTTCAAGTCGCATATTGGGATGGCTCGTGTATCAAATTTGGCAGGTCGGGAAACATATGTTGTGCAGCATTAAAGTCATTATCAAGTCTAATGATGTTATTTGGATCCTGCGTGATCAGTAGCTTCAGCTTTCCCGAGTAGAATATGCTTATTTTGTATAGCTTTGTATATTGGTCTTGATTAATGGCAATTGTATATTTAAAATTGATTTTGTAATTAATTATTAGCTTAATAATAAATTTACATACAACAAAAAAGTATATTATTTAAAATATTTTTTTTTTAATTTTTTTTATTGAGAAACGGCTACGGTTCATAAAAGAGAACCGTAGCCATTTACCAACTTATGGCTACGGTTTAACCTTAATAACCGTAGCCAAGGGCCACTTTAGGCTACGGTTTCCAGAAATACCCGTAGCCAAAAGTTAGTTTAGGCTACGGTTTTTAACCGTAGCCAAAAGTACTTGATCTAAGGCAACGCCTGGATTTACTACGGCTGAGGAACCGTAGCCAAAAGTCTTTTTTAACCGTAGCCAAAACCCATTTCTGTACTAGTGCCACTACTGTGTTTAAGTGAGTTTTGAAAATGACTGGTTTGGAAATGTTTGTCCTAGACAACCGTAGTGTGGTTGTAGAGTGTTGACTCGAAGTGGAGAAATGATTTTGACTAGATACTCGGACAGAGTTTCGACTCATTTCGCGCTACTTTAGGCCACCTTTAAAAATGTTTTACAGTTTTAAAAAAACGATTTTGATTTTGAAAATTTTGTCATGGTTTATTTACAAAGTGGTGATCATGTAAGAGTTGTACACATTTAAACAGGCATAATAACGGCATGCTTAGTGCATTTAAAATGGTTTTGGCTTAAAGGGTGGATTGTCATACCAAGCAATTAAACCCAGGGTCTGAGTAGAGGTCCGCGCCAAACATGAGTAAGGTCGGTTCCTAGTCCATTCCCCCGAGTAGTGAAAGCCCATGCTACTAACATGAGTACACACCGTGGTATGGTTGACATCAATCGTTATCCATCCTTAGGCCCATATAAGAATTTGGACCATCCAGACAGGAGAATTGGTCGAAATGGTTGGGTTAGGCCTAGGAAGGCTGAATAAAACGACCTAGGAAGGTCGAGTAATGAAAACCGACAACTGTCTCATATATACTATTCCCTAACCTTGTTCAAGTTTCACACTAGGTAACGCGTAAGTGTATTTTCCCCATTGGAGTCGCCAAACTGTGATACACGGGTTCACGATCCTTTCCGAGGCCGTGGTGCACCTGAAACCATGGACGGAGAAACGAGGGACAAGCGTAGAATTACGCATTTGTAGAGTCGCCACCAACCTTTGTGGGAAGTTGGAACCGATCGAATACTTTATATCATGTCAAGACACAGAGTGATGACATGAACACTAAGAACTTGTTACCCTTATCATTCTATGTCTAGAATGACTCTCGTGGTTGCCAATGAACACGGATGTTCACAGTGATCTGGAGTAAGGGGTGAGGCTGCGTATTAGGAAGTTCTTTAATCAAACTCCTAATCCTGCCCGCCTCAATAGCGGCCTCTACTAATGATTAGGAAAACTCTTATGTACTCGATATGTAGTCGGTTAAATGCATGCTATGCAACATCTACGTTTTAATCCAAACATGTGAATTAGCTATGTCGGTTGAACATGTAGTTTAGCATTCAATTGAATCGAAATTGGATTTAAGGTCGATTACATGTGAAAAGAAAATAAATCATACAATACAATGATTAAATAAAGCTATAAAAGAATTGTTACAAAGATTACAACGGATACAAGATCCATGTCGGAAATATGCCCAAAAGAAAAGCTTTGAAGAAAAGAAAGACTAAACGGATTAACAACGATATTAGAGATAGTAGTCGGTTAATTATACAGTTAAACTACGTCGGAGCGAATCAGGAAGTTCAGAGACTGAATCCAACCCAGAACAGGTGCAGCGTGTGATGCGTCCTCTGGAAGAGGCGTAGCGTGTGATGCGTCCTCTAGAAGAGGCGCAGCACTTTGTGCGTCTGTTCTTGAGTTGGGTTCTGGCTGTGAAAACAAAATCACAATCAGTTAGTATTTGTTTGTGTATTTACGGTTTATTATTGATCTACAAGTCGAATTAAAGTGATTTAACAGATTAATTATACGAAATATATCAAAGTCGAATCTAGAGACTATATATGGATGAATCTAACCTCTAAAGACTCAAACTTGGTCTAAAAGACGACAAAAACTCACTAGTACTGATTATTAGGGATCTAAGACGAACTATAAAAAAAGATGATTTAAATAAAACTAATAAAAAAAGGTTTGAAAAGGTTTGACATAAATCTGACATGAATCTTACAAAAGGCGAAATAAAATATAAAATATAAAAGACGGGATTAAACACCCTCAGACTTACATGTTGACGAAACGAGATTAACTAAGTTGCGTTTTAGCGATAGCTCGACTAGAATGCAAAGAAAGTGCCCTCGTAAGAGGATCAAAAATTGATTCATTAAATTGATTAAGTACTGTAGTTGGTCAAATTGATAGGTCTTTGCAAAACGTGACAAGTACCCATAAGGATCTGAGCCTACGTGGTTGATTGATCAAACACATAGATGTCAAAATGCTTCGAGAAAGGTCTAGAATGCAAAGAGAGAGAGAAAGAAGGGGCGGAACACTCGCGTGCTTTGAAAGTGTGCACGAAACTCTCCTTATATAAGAAGAAATCCGAAGAGTTTTGGAATAACTCGAACACGGAAAGAAATCTAGAAAATATTCTGCAAACAGGCAAAACGAGTCGCGGAAGCGGCGCAGCAGGAACTGCGACCCTTGGAAGAGACACAGCGCCCGCTGCGTCAATTCCCAAGCAGCTTCCTACTTTGAAAGAAAGATTTCCGCGTTTCTTTTATGGAATTACGGTAGATTTCGAATTCTTCAAATAAAATACGGATATCTTTTACCTAGAAAGATAAGTTTTGAAATATTAAAATATCCGGAATATTTTCGAGCGTTCAGACATGGTTTTAAAAGACGGTTTATAGAAAATGAAGCGGTTTTTGACCCGTACTCCTAAATGACTCTAATGACTGTGAAAACGACCATATCGGCACGTAGATGACGACCAAAGGGTAGACACAAGTATTTGAGCTATCACTTGACGACAAACTTATAAAATGTCATAAATAGTTTGGCATACGAAACATGCGGCCCAATCATTATTGGGTGGTTGGCGGAAGGTGTAGATTCGAGGTATCTACGGTGACTTCCTTGCTCGAGCACGTAAACCCGTCTCATACAAGGGACGCTCCCTAGCGCCTTTTCGCTTCATTTCTTTCCCGCTTTTCTGCCTCTTTGTCATTTTATTTCTTCCTCTTTTACTTAATTTCATCTCAAAAATCAATTAAACACAAGATTAGCTCCCTCCCTCACAACTCTCATGAATCAATAATGCTCAACAATTGTAAATCTAAATGAATTAAATGAAATCGATTTAATTACGATTTAATTGAAATCAAATTCAATTTAATTACGATAATTTAATCGAATTCAATGCAAATTACTCTATTACTAAAAATCATCAAAGAGTTAGAAATATTTAAAAATAGTGGTTCTTGGGGGACTCCACCAAACCCGAACTTGTCTTGAAATTATTGGAGGGTAGTCGGCTTGAGGTACAAAGCCTCGACTACCACGAAAAAGGTACTTTAATGGTAAAGCTTGATTCGTTGCCCATTAACCTTGAACTTTTGCCCATCTTTGGTCGACAACTCAAAGTCCCCGTACTTGCCATTCTCGGTGATCAAAAAGGGACCCGACCACCAGGATTTTAGCTTTCCCGGAAAGAGTTTGTACCTAGCATTGAAGAGAAGTACTTTGTCTCCGCATTGGAGGCTCATTTTCAAGATTTTCTTGTCATGAATGAACTTCGTCTTCTGCTTGTATGAACGGGCATTCTCATAATATTGGAGCCTAAACACCTCAAGTTCTTGTATTTGGAGCAACCGCTTTTCTCCACTCAACTTAGTATCAAGATTTAGCTCTTTGATTGCCCAATATGCTTTGTATTCAAGTTTTATGGGCAAATGGCACGCCTTGCCTTGCCATACATTGCCATACACCTTTTCCAATATAGACTTAATCTCTCTATTAGAAATTTCAACTTGTCCACTTGTTTGGGGATGGTACCCCAAACCGGTACGGTGATGAACACCATACTTGAGAAGGAGAGAGTCAAGTCATTTTTCATGGAAATGTGTTCTTCCATCACTTATTAAGGCCCTAGACACTCCAAATCTTGGGAAAATATGTTTCTTGAGAAAATTGATGAAAACCTTGGCATCATTAGTAAGGGAAGCCACCGCCTCAACCCATTTCGACATGTAGTCAACGGCTACAAGGATTTATCTATTACCTTTAGAACAGATGAAGGGACCTTGATAATCTATCCGCCACACATCAAATATCTTGACTTCAAGTACTCCCCTTTGGGGCATCTCATTCCTCCAAGAAAGATTGCCGGTACGTTGACAAGCGTCACAACATTGAACAAAATGTTTGAAATCTTGGAACATGGAAGGCTCAAAGAAACCGGATTGTAGGATCTTAGCTACGGTTTTGCTTGCACCATGGTGCCCTCTATATAGAGAGGATTGTAGGCCCATTGAGGCACACACCTCCGGAACATACAATCTCCACATTCTTTGAATAGCAAGGGGTCATCCCAAAAATACCTTTTTCGCTTCAAATAAGAATCTCTTCGTTTGATTGTGGTTCATGTCCGGTGGAAGAACACCACCAACAATGTAATTTGCAAACTCCGCAAACCAAGGTGTTTTGTTTTGAAGAGTCTTACTTATGGCAAAAAGGAAGTCATCCGGAAAGGAATCGTTGATGGGCATCTCATCCTTGCTTCCCTTAAAGCATAGCCGTGACAAGTGATCCGCGGCCGCATTCTCCGCACCCTTTTTGTCTCAAATCTTTAAGTCAAATTCTTGTAGAAGAAGGATCCACCGAATGAGGCGGGGTTTGGCTTCCTTCTTGGCAAATAAGTACTTCAGGGTGGCATGGTCCGTGTACACTATCACCTTAGAACCAATCAAGTATGAGCGGAATTTGTCAAGAGCATAGATATACTCGGGGGGGTGAATTGAGTATAAATAAAGTATGCCTATTTTTTCGATTGTCCGTATAAGCGTGTAGTAGTAATAGGTGGTTTGAATTTATTGATTAAATCCAACCCAACTAATTACTTGTAACGTGTATGGAAATAATAAAATACGCAAACAAATAAAAAGAGCACGAGACACAAAGAATATTTGAACTGCTTGAAGCGAACTTATATAGACGGGTCGTGGTTCCTCACTTGTGCCTAGGTTTATTTATTTCAAGTCATCAACCGTTGCTTGGACCCCATCTTCAAGATTTATTTTGTATTTCATCAACCTCTATCTCATCATATGAATCTAGGTATTCTTGTACACTCACATGATACAACAAGACAAAATCCCGAGCGACTTTCCCCTGACTCAATTTTTTCTGTTGGTATGGAAGATTATAGTGCGTGTCTTTGATTTTATTGATTTATCCATAGTCACTTCCATCTCATGATGGCGTCTCATTTGTGAAGGAATGACACTATGAATGTCTTTGATGAAGTCGATTGTAGCTTTCGTCTAAGAGGACTTTTTCTGCTTTCTTTGACACCTCTTTTGCGCCTTCGAGCTACCAATGCGACTAAAGGATGATTTCTTCACCTCTTTTCCGCCAACATGAGTGAACACCGACGTACTTGGTGTGTGTTGTTGCGGACAGGATGTTAAATTCACCTGGATGGTTTCTTCCCTTTCTCCTAAACTATTAAACATTGAAGCCCGAGTCGTAGAAGTAGGTTGACCCAACCTGTTAAAGACAGACCTTTGTGGTAGCATTTCTGTGTTCTCACCTTCACTTTCCACGAGATCTGCCACAATATATTGTGATGAAGATTTCTATGCCTTACGTCGTGCAGAAATTCAAACTGGCTCAGGAGGTGAAAATCCAACTCCAACCTTTCCGACTTCAAGTGTGTTGCCTTGTTGATGCAACTTCTTTTGCGTTTGATTCAAACCATACGGCGTGACTTCAATTACTTTCCCCAATGGAGTTGGATTTTTGAAATCATACCCGGACTTCGACATGATCTTGTAAGCATTTGGATCGAATCGTCCTTTTGCCTACTATTCGGCCACCGTTTGGTCTTCTTTCATCTGTCGTGAAACCAGGTAGAGGTTGTTTACTCGTCATATAGCGATTTGTTCTTTCAACCAGAATGATGACATTTTTTTCCAGAGTTTTCATATCATCGTCATTAATTGTTCTAGCTGATTTGGATGCCTCATTTCGAGGTGCGCACTCTGCGAAAGGAGCATCTCCATCTTTACACATTGATTTTGGCACGTAACGAAGAATTGGCGTTGTTTTCTGCATGATTGGAGTAGCTTTCATTGTAGCCGAATTTACATTTGTTTGATTGGTTTTTATGAAGGTTCTTTCATGATGTTCAATCGCTATTGACTCCTTTGCGACTTGATTTGTGACATCATCCATCTCTTTTGAAACTTTGGTTCATGTTGAAAGAATCGTTGATGGTAACATCTCGGTTGACATATTATTCGCTTCATAGAACCGAGCGTCGGCAAAGTAAGAATCCACTGTAGGGAAGGGCTTTACGTCAGCATTTATCTTCTTTTCGCCGTCTCTATAGTGTTTTAGGCATTCATGTAGAGTTAACGCTACAACGCCATTTTCGTGAAGCCAAGGTCGACCAAGAAACAATTTGTATGACGTTTTGGCATCAATTACATGAAAAAGTATGGTGGATGACATATCTCCCATTACGAGTTCAACACGGATTATGCCAATTGCTCTTTGTCCACCGAGATTGAAACCTTGGATCAATAAACGACTTTTTGCGAGTTCGTTCACAGAAATCCCAATTTCTTCCATAGTGGCTTTTCGCATTATGTTGACGGCTGAACCTCCATCCACAAGGATGCGACTCACTCTTTTCTCACGAATGTATCCCGACAAGAACAAAGGGCGATTGTGTAAATTTGACCATAGTAGCAAATCTTCATCAGTAAATGCGAGGGCGACATTACAAGAGACACATTTTTTTTATTGATCAGCAAACTCTCCTGCAACTTTAATC
This sequence comes from Heliosperma pusillum, assembly GCA_022085475.1. NCBI lineage: Eukaryota > Viridiplantae > Streptophyta > Magnoliopsida > Caryophyllales > Caryophyllaceae > Heliosperma > Heliosperma pusillum. The sequence continues at coordinate 16,448 of JAIUZE010074262.1, read as the reverse complement.
TTATCAACGTATGCTTCTGGTTGTAGAATCGCCAGGACAATCTTTGACGCATCTCTTCGAGCAAATGGAACATTTGCTGCCATCCCATGCGCGCAGGTAGTGCGTCTAAAATTGCATCAATCTTTGCGCCCTTGCTCAAATCTGGAGAGGTTTCTTTAGTCACACCATCTTTAGTGTGATCTTCCTTAACAATGGCAGAAGACACACTGTTCACCAAAACTTTAGTAACATAGGACTTGGGGAAATAGTCCTTTAACGTCACAGCTTGGCGCAAATTCGATTTGACTTTCTTAAACAACATGACATCTGGTGAAGAGTACATGACGATTCCTTTATCTTTCTTTGGTGAAGATCTCCTCATTTTCTGACGAGGCAATATTTGATGTTGTGGTTTTGACACCTCATTGTTTTGCTTCTTTCGTCGTCGTCTAGTCACAAGGGTCCACCCTTCGTCGTTGTCTGCTTGGGTTGGAGCGTCAGGAATTGGTGGCATAACCAACTTAGAATCTCCGGGCATGACGACTATCACAGGCTCAAGACATCCGAATTTAATAATCCGTGCACATTCATTGACCGCGACAAGAGGGTATGACTAAAGAATTTCGACATTCTTCTGTGCCACGATACAATTGGATTCAACTACATCATCTGTATCCAAGAATATCTTCCCGTCTTCGGTTAACTGCATTATTTTCTCTTTAAGGGTAATGCACTTCTCGAGCGGGTGACTCACAACCTTATGATATCGGCAATACTTCGGATCATTTGTACGCTCGACTTCATTTGGTCATTTAGACTCGGGAAGCTCAATCACCTTCTTGTCTAAGAGATCATCCAACATACCGGCAAGATCAGAATCCGGAAAAGGATACAACTTTTTCTCGAGTTCTTTCAAAGTTGGTCGTGCCTTGCGCATATCTTTTGAGTATGTCGCCACCTTCTTGTCTGTTTTAGGACGCGCCAGGATTTTCACGGGATTGGAAGTGGAAACCGCCATGACCTCCTTTGAAGAGCTCTTATATGCCTTGTCGGTTTCTTAAACTCCTTTCTCTCCGGCTTTGATTCTGAATGAGTGAAAAATCGTCCTCCATGACTGGCGATGGAAATTTCCATGTCGTGGGCCCGAGTAGCTAGATCCTGAAATGACCTTGGCTTGATGCCTTAGCAGATGTAGACTAGATCCAAATTCATTCATTGGATGCACATTTCAACAGAAGAAGTCTCGGACAGACAGTCTTTGCACTCGGGGCTTAACGCACGCCACCTACTAATATAGTCGATGACGGGTTCATCCTTCCATTGCATCGTGTTAGTGAGTTCACTCATACTTACAATACGTCGGGTACTGTAGAAGCGACTAAGGAGCTCTTTCTCCATCTCGTCCCAGCTATCGACTGACTCCACGCTTAGATCCGTGTACCAATGAAAAGTAATCCCCCTCAGCGATCGGACAAATTGCTTGACAAGGAGATCGCCATCAGTGCCGACAGTGTTACAGTATTCAATGAAATGAGCGATATGTTGCTTGGGGTTGCCCTTCCCATCAAACTGTTGAAAATATGATAGTCGGTAGTCGATAGGCATCCTCATCCACTCAATTCTCTTACTATACGGCGTGACGTAACGATGATTCCTGACGAAGAGAAATTTTCCTTCGAACTGACTTTTGAAAGCCTCTGCGATCATCTTCTGAACGTCTTTAGCAGTAAATAACTTACCCTTGTCACGACCATCATCGTCGTCGCTGGCATTATCACTATCACCACTGTGAAAGGACGACGCGGGTCGCTTCTCCAACTTTTTCGTCAAGGCTGTGATCTGCTTGGTCTTTTCTTCATTGTCCTACTTGAGTTCGTCAAGAATCGCCTTCATTTCATTGATTTGGTTCTCCATATTGTCGCTCTTAATAACCATGACAGGCACCGCCATAGAGTATGAATGTTGGCTTGACATCTCTTGGTTACGCCTTTGTGGTGACAACGGAGACGAACCAGCGCTACTGTGGCTACCGTCTACGGTGAGTGGCTCGAACAACGGGCTACTGTGAACAGTCATTTTCTCAAAAGTACCACACAATATCTCCTGATTTGCCGACGGGACTAATGAGGGTTGTTGACTTGACACGAGGAGATGAAACGAACACAAGGTATTCATATGCCTTAGAGTCGCCGGCACCATATAACCCCCTGGAAGCATTGGCGCTGACATTAGATTTGCAAGGCCTCGTAGGCACGGATGCAGAACGGAGTCTCGCTGTTGCGGTACGGATGAGCATGGACCTGGTCCTGCTCCTTGTGGAAACGCCGATAGGAGATCTATCAAGAGATGCACCGTGGTGGGTTAAGCTTTCGTCATCAGATCTGGATGTCATCCTCTTCGACATGGCGGATATCTTTTTGGAGGCCATCAGAAAGAATGTTGTGAAATTTGATTGTGCAGAAAAAGAGATGAGTAGTAGAGAGGCCCCACCGAGCGTGCCAAATTTATAACAACAAATTCGTGTTAATCTGTTAATAACAAGAGAAAAACACAAACAATGAAACAAAATAATAATTTTATTAATCAAAGAATTTCGGGTACAATCTCTATTTATTCTAATGATTCAAAATCTGCAAATTAAATGTGTTGGAGGGTCTTGATTTGAAGACTTGATTCTCCTTTTACAAATTGGATTTTCTCCTCTTCAAACTGACGGCAACAGATGCTTGATGTCGGATTAAAGAGTAGTTAATATTCAAATCAAGATGACTGGAAATGAATACTTTCTTTTTCTTTATGTTTTTCCCTTAGAAGAGAATTTTTGTAGAGAAGATTTGGGATTTTTTTTAGATTATTTTGTGTGTGGTATTTGTGGAGATTAGTCCCTAAAAGTGAGAGTGTTTTCTGTTTATAAGTGAGACCTCTTCTGTTCTTTACTGTGCAAAATTCCCAACAGTGCAACTACTGCTCCATGATTTGCGTTGACTTCCCACCTTAAGTGGAACAAACACAATGTTTGTTATTGACCACGTCTTTTTTCTTTTTGAAACATCATCATTACTTATCATAAAGACATTACACAAATTCTTATTTCAGACGGACTAATTCCGTCTGAAAAATAAGACGGGATTATTTTGCCACTTTTTGATAAAATGTAATCACAGCTTATATCAACTTGTTTTCAATAGTGGTTACATCTAACTGTAAAGTGGTTACAAAATCCCGTCTTATTGCTTCAGACCAAAATGGTCCGTCTGAAGCAAGACCAACGGAAGACATTACACAATTATATGTTATGCCAATAGAACCCATTTCCTCTGCCCACAATACTTGATGTCCGTTTATTTGTTTTCGAGACACTTGTTGGGCTTATCAACTTCGTCTAGTGGTCTTGTGGGCTTGTGTACAATCATATCATATCATATATATTATATATTATATATTATATATATAATATTAAAGCTGAAGCCGGTGCCTTTTATGTCTGCCACGTGTCATAAGCATAAGAAGCTGACATGTGTACGAAATCATTTCCTACTAATCAAAATAATATTGGTAATTTTGATATTTACGAAAGTTAAAATTTGAACAAAAATACATTATACTTGCCAAATTTTCTCATTGTATCAGGAGGATCGACATAAAAATGGAAACAATCTGCATTAAATTATGATAAAATCGGAAACGATCCTTCATTTATATTTGCCTAGGTCTTCGCTACTTTTCCTTATCATTTACCCATATTTGCATGATCCTAATTTCATCGAACTAGACTACATATACGAGCTGCAGAAATTATGTCATTGTTGTTTTATATAGTATGTACATATTTTTCATCTTATTTCTATTTCATTGTAGTTTTATATATTTTATACACATTTTTCATCTTATTTCTATTTCATTGTAGTTTTATTTAGTCTGTACAATTTTTTTTCTTTTAAATTAAAATTATTGTAGGTAATTCTGAAGATAGAGTATGTTTGATGAGTAGTATGAAGCATTACAGATCCATAGATGGAATTGATTCATCCGCTGATACCTAACAACAAATAGCAGCGCCGCTTTTGGTAATTTAGGTGCTTTTCCTATTTTTAAAACTCTTTTTTTTTTAATATTCCATATAACTCATCTTTAACAATTCAATTTTGGAGGGATTTGATGATTTCAATTGTTAGTATAATAATTAAACATTACTGTATCTTAGTTAATATATGATTTTATAATCACAAATTATGGTTACTATTTGTGAAATGATATCATATGAGATGTTTCTAATCTATAAAAAATTGTAACTGTGGTTTTATTAAAAGGGTATGCTTATTATATGAGATCGTCTCACAGAATTACTACTTTCCTTTATTAAGGTATTAAGCCATATTTAAGTCATAATGTATCCGTGAACATTCTACATGTAAAATGGGATGGCGTCACCCGGTTGTATTCAAAATGGGCGCCACCGAGGGTATTATAGTAAATGTTTTATAGTAAAGAACTTTCTCCCGATTGATAAATTTTGGGGCAATATTTTATACGTTCAGTTGTATTTCCGATAACTACCCTTCCCATGCGTTATACACTTATTATACTCCCTAATACATTGTCGTAGCCTAAGTGCACATTTTACAAAAACCGATTTTATAATTATAAAAGTAAAAATTTATTTTTCTAGAATTATTTATATTTATTTTAAAATAAAAATTTATAACATGTTGTATATGCTAATTATCTTATATAAGGCGGTTTTACGATAAATTAGTGTAAAAATCCCTTACATTCTACCTAAAAATACCATTCCATAACTTCTGTATAAAAATCCCTTACATTCTGTATCATGTGGCCTAAGTGCACATTTTAGAACAACCGATTTTATAATTATAAAAGTAAAAATTTATTTTTATAGAATTATTTATATTTATTTTAAAATAAAAATTTATAACATGTTGTATATGCTAATTATCTTATGTAAGGCGGTTTTACGATAAATTAGTGTAAAACTCCCCTACATTCTACCTAAAAATACCATTCCATAACTCGGTAGCAATTATATGGGTAGAGAATTTCTTCACAGCTAACTCCTAAGGAGTAAGAGAGCCACAAATAATTTTTCATACTAAATATAGAAAGGGAATAATAAAAATGAGATAAATTTTGAAGAAAAAAAGAGTGGAGGGATTATGTTATTTTAATTTTAAAACACCATAAATTCTTGGAAATACAACTTATGTGATAACCCGAAATTAGGTAAATGAATAAAAAAGTATAAAGCATGTATATCCTTGATTAAATAAATAAATCTAATCTGTAACACAGGTTTGGCATATGAGGTGATAAAGACGGTCATTATAATTTAGACAAAACTCAAGCTAATTAAGTCGAGCAGCCAGATGAATTTTGATGTACTGGAAAACAATAGTTTGTGAAATACATTTAAGAAATTCTCTTGGAGAATGATGGGGGAAGGGTTTCAAACATTGTACCGATAAATGGTAGTCAAATAATGGGTTTACATCGTATCCGTATAATATTCATCTCAAGCATCAAACTCCAATAAATTTTTCATTAGCGTTGATAAATTTGATGTTCCATCAAGCTTTATCCACTACTGATGATATAAATTGATTGAATCATCACAAAATTTGCTAAAAGAATGAAAATCATAATAATTTAGTAATTTAGAAGGCAAAAGTTAAATGTATAAAATAATAGAGGGAAAAGTTGAGTCAAGCTGCCTTTTTTTTTAGAAATACAAAGAGCAGGCATATAAAGTGAACGTGATGCACATCGGGTATGCTTTTAGGGTATGATAGTTACTATATGATGTTGCATATACAAATTTTTATTACTTTATACTCGCCTAGAGGCACATAAAATATTTTTTTTTATTATATGACAATTACAATATTTACATTATTTATAATGCAATTATGAAGATCGTCCCATGCGGGCACGGGTTCAAAGCTAGTGACTTATAAATCATGTTTCATACTTTGTATTAAAGTGTTGGAGTGAGTGTCCTCAACAATAGTGCGATCACTTAATTAAACCTCATTAACGAGAATACAAAGGGATGATTAACATTATAGTCAACTGATCCACATTAATCGGTAATGATTGGCTTACTAGAGTTTGACATTACTGTCGTATGACGGTGGTGATCAGTTGATCCCTTGAGGTCACACCGAAAGGACGATTCCCAAATCATAGAATTAATTAATTGTATAACGATACAGATTAATTAATCCCTTGGATTGAATGACTTCAATCTGTATATGAGAATTACATCTTATTATAACATGATTAAATAAGATACATATTGGTAATTAAATATCATATTACCAAAATTGTATAATGTTTATGAAACATTAGAGATAAGAGTAATTAGTTAAATGTAATTGCAATAAGTTGTAATTATATTAACTATATATGAGATAAACCATTTTACATACATGTAATGATAGATTGTTACTTAAAATGTTAAGTATAATTTATTTGTTATAAGATTGTATTTAATTGTTAAATATAATTTTATAATCAAGATTACATGTAATTTGTCACATGTCACACATATGACAAATGACAAAATGTAAAAGTTAAAATCGAAGTCCATTTTACCTCATGTCTGCCGTTTTTAGTGATAAGAATTAGGGTGGTAATTATTTGTATGTTTTATGAGATAAACAACATAATTACACCCTAAGGACTATAGCCTACCCTAGAGACTTGGGTAAGAGAAAAAGCAAAGCATGCTTGTCCCCTCCCAAGTCCCAAAACCGGCATGCCCAAGAAAAGTGAAGAGAATAAGTTCTCTTCTCTACTTCACATAAAAGTGTTGTGTGTTGATTAACTTATCTCACTAGAAAAATAAGAAAGAACAAATTGTTGTTGCTCTCACTACATTCTCATACACATTCATACACCAAGTTATACTACTAATAGTAGTAGTGATAATAAGGTGAAAAATGCTTCTTGTCACACCTTGCATTGTGTGATAAGAAGTAGATTTGGGATAGTCTAGGTGGATCCAAAAGGAGGGTCTCTATACTTGAGACTTAGGAAGTTCATCCTTTGACATATAAGCTCAAGAACAAGGTAAAGAAAGGAGTTCTTTTCTTTTGCCCATATCCGTATAACACTCAATGTGAGGAACAAATCTGTCTCCACTTTGTTTTTATTTATTTGCATGTAACTAGATCCTGTAACTAATTAAAGTGTTAATTAGTTTTACTTAAGAAATGTCTTAAGTGTAGGTAAATGAACCTAACATAAAGCACACTCATTTTCCGAGTGGACCAATTTTATTTTTTGAAAAGACGGACTGAACACTGTCATACTTGTTTCGGGCTAAAATCCACCAACCCATTTCCAAAACGATAAATTTTTCCGTTAGTCAACATTTTGACTTTTGAAGTCGTTTTAATAATGGACATTTTTTATGTCTAGAACCCTAGATCTAGTAATGGCCCCCTTGAGCAACAAGAAAGATATTAGGTTAAATTCAAAACGCTAACAATTTATGTGCCTCCCTTGTGAAACAAGAAAGATATTTAGGTTTACAACTTAGTTAAACCCTAATTGAAACTATAGGCTATTTACAAGTGGCGCGGCTCATAAGCCTTGACCACGTGAAACCCTAGTCCATTGTTGGGCTTTAGTAAATTAAATTAGGGTTTAGTCTTGAACATATATGAAAACCCTAGATAGCATGACAACTCATAAGTTGTTTTACTAATTAATACAGAAATCATAATAATATTCAAACTAAATAAATTTAAACTTTAATCTACTATAAATACTTTTCTTTAAAATGTTTATTTAAAAACTATATTCAAGAACCGTTTTGCAAAATTAAAAACGGCCGCCTTTATTCGCAGCTACAAAGTTATAGTAAGTTCACCTATTGTAACACCCGTAAATGACCCTATTTTATCTTAAAAATATTATACGGATATTAGTTAGCGTAATTTTAGATTTAGTCTAGAACTTAGTTTCCCGTGTCTAATTTAGCAAATCCGAGTTCGTATTCGGACTCTACTCGGAAGTCCGTGTGGGTTACGCCTTAAGCCGAATTTTGGGCTTTTTCCTCATTTATCTCTCCACTCACCTTCTTATAACCCTTATTTCCCCCATCTTTTTCCACTCACTTCTTCTCCCTCACCAACCAACCAATACCCTAACCACCATTTTAGGATCAACTCAAGTTCATCACTACTCATTCATTCCTCACTCAAAAATCCTTGATTTTTCATCATAATCTTCCCCTCTTATCCTCCTCTACCTTGTGTGATAATAAAATTACCGTCTTTCTCATTTTCAATTTTTCCGTCTTTCTCAAAGGTGAATTATATTCATCTTTTGTTGTCTTTGTGTAGGTGGATACCTTCAAGACCCCGCCAAATATTACTACCTCGTGGAGGAAGACTTAGAAGACGATTGAAGACGCAAAAAGGTAACGGTGAAGGGTTACTCGATATCAATACGTGTTTTAATGCTTTAATTGATGTTTACCAATTGTCTAATGACGATTATTAGGCATTTAATGTGGTTTGATATTAGTGAATATGGTTAGAATTGGATGAGTATCCTTAGAATTTATGTTGGTTGATGATTGTTGATAATGGTTGGTGATTGTTGATGATAAGTGTTGTGTGATGATTTGAGTGTGTATTTAGTCCCAACCGGCCGACCGGCTGGGAATGCGGCTGACATTTTCGAGAATTCGTGGTGTGGTGTAATCCCTAGCCGGTCGGCCGCCAGTCAGCCGACCGGCTGGGACTCCCTCATCCTTTTTCTTATATTTTCACATATGGCTTGTGTTCCCAGCCGGGTAGCCGGCGGCCGGTCCCCTGACCGGCAGGGACATCCCTGTATTTTGATGGTTTTTGATTATTGCTGAAGTGCCAGCCGGGTAGCCGGCGGCCAGTCCCCTTGACCGGCTGGCACCCCCTGGGTTCTTCTTCTATTTCTTCCTTATGTTCTCACTTATAATAGTTTGTACGGTTCGTTTATAGTATAAATTTACGTAATAGCTTTAAATATTCATGTTTAGAATATATGATATCTCATTCGCTTATATCGCATGTTTCGTGACGGTTTTTGATATGTCCACCTTTGAGTCGGTTTTACCTATGTTTTGATTTGAGCACTAATCGTTAAGTGCTATGAACTCTCATTCCCCGGCTATACCTCCTTGCTCGTTAGACTGGAATGTCGAAACGAGGAGGTGTATCCTTAATGCTTGTATGCATGTTTTAGTGGGGATATGACAACGTTGTTGGGAGGTGAACGCAATGCGTTGATCGACCCGGCCGTCAAATGTCGTATCCTTGCAAGGTGGTGTCATTACATGTAGCGTACCGCTTGATTATGATTCTTGTGCTCTTTCCGCCTCTTTCGTGTAGTTGTGACCGAATTTGGGGTACTCGGCTTCTGTATTTGACCGAATCTTGGATGCGAAATGTGTATCGCAACTCGAATCGGAACACGTTTATTCCGAGAGTCTGGCCAGGTTTAGACTAGGACCGTATTATTATCGTCGTCCTACCGGGAGGAATTGAGTCTACATACACGAAACCTTTAACGTGTATGGTTCAGGGAAATGTTTATCCCGTGGACGTGTTTTGATCATTCTTGCTATGTACATGGTGCTAGTGCGTGTCATTAACCGTGAGAGATTATGTTACCATATTCGTATGTTTGGATGGATGTTTATATGTTGATTATTTGTGACCGTTGGATGACTTGGCATGGTTTATATCTCGGCTTCTGTGTTTGACTGAATCTTGGATGCGAAATGTGTATCGCAACTCGAATCGGAACACGTTTATTCCGAGAGTCTGGCCAGGTTTAGACTAGGACCGTATTATTATCGTCGTCCTACCGGGAGGAAATGAGTCTACATATACGAAACGTTTATCGTGTATGGTTCAGGGAAATGTTTATCCCGTGGACGTGTTTTGATACTAGTGCGTGTCATTAACCGTGAGAGATTATGTTACCATATTCGTATGTTTGGATGGATTTTTATATGTTGAATTTATTTGTTATAAGATTGTATTTAATTGTTAAATATAATTTTATAATCAAGATTACATGTAATTTGTTACATGTCACACATATGACAAATGACAAAATGTAAAAGTTAAAATGGAAGTCCATTTTACCTCATGTGTGCCGTTTTTAGTGATAAGAATTAGGGTGGTAATTATTTGTATGTTTTATGAGATAAACAACATAATTACACCCTAAGGACTATAGCCTACCCTAGAGACTTAGGTAAAAGAAAAAGCAAAGCTTGCTTGTCCCCTCCCAAGTCCCAAAACCGACATGCCCAAGAAAAGTGAAGAGAATAAGTTCTCTTCTCTACTTCACATAAAAGTGTTGTGTGTTGATTAACTTATCTCACTAGAAAAATAAGAAAGAACAAATTGTTGTTGCTCTCACTACATTCTCATACACATTCATACACCAAGTTATACTACTAATAGTAGTAGTGATAATAAGGTGAAAAAGGCTTCTTGTCACACCTAGCATTGTGTGATAAGAAGTAGATTTGGGATAGTCTAGGTGCATCCAAAAGGAGGGTCTCTATACTTGAGACTTAGGAAGTTTATCCTTTGACATATAAGCTCAAGAACAAGTTAAAGAAAGGAGTCCTTTCCTTGTGCCCATATCCGTATAACACTCAATGCGAGGAACAAATCTTTCTCCACTTTGTTTTTATTTATTTGCATGTAACTAGATCTTGTAACTAATTAAAGAGTTAATTAGTTTTACTTAAGAAATCTATTAAGTGTAGGTATATGAATCTAACAATTGGTATCAGAGCATAGGATGTTACATGCAATCGGTTTTATGAAGTTTTTACGAGTTATGGTAAGAAAGTAAAACTAGAAAATTTGTGGTTTATATGATAAAGTCACGAAATTTTGAGCATGAAATACCTTCTGGTCCGAAAATATTTTTAGGTCATTTTGATGATTTATGGAAGATTATTGATTTATTTAATGATTTTTAGTTAAATAAATCAATTTTAATGAGTAAAATGAACATTTTATGACTAAAAATAGTTAAACTTCGAATCTGGCCATGCAATTTTAGTATGATATCACATGCATATTTTAACTACGGTATGTAAAATGTGAGATAAATATGATTTATTGTGCATGATTTATGATTTTTAATAGTTAAAAAAGGCATAAATAGTGATTATTTTGGCATAAATAGCTAAAATAAGTTTTTGGGTTGAGAAAAATTATCATATGTTGTATAAATATTTTACATATCAGATGTATAAGTTGAAAATTAATTAGATTAATTTTCGTGTGGTTTTAGTATGTTATTTTATAAAATCGATTAATGGCAACTATATTTTTCTCTAAAATGATTCGAAAATTTTTGACATAAATTTTGGCATGAAGATGTTCCTGGAAATTTTCCAGAATATTCAAAATTTTACTTTTCAAATTTATAAATTATTGTAATTTAATTTGGAATTATTACATAAAAGTTATGTTAAAAAGGGTCAAAACCGAGCAATAATGCAAAACCGAGTTGAATTATCGTCAAATAATTAGTGGAGACTAATTTTTGAGTCCTAAACAGTTAGGGTAATTAACTTGGACTTAATTTTGATTTAAGTATTGATTTGTGATTTTAATTGGTTATTATCACGCATTTCCATAAAACCGGGTTTATATACGATATAAGGTTATTAGGGCGATTTGGCACATTTATATTGCATGAGTTTACATATATTTATGCTTAATTTTGAATGAATGAATGTCATTTTGATTTATGTAATTTTTGAATTATATAATTTGTCTTAGTATGGCCTTAGTTTTTAATCGATATTACCCGAAATGTAAGGGAATATTGATTCGGTTGTAATTTAATGTGATCTCGTATCACTTTTATTGTATTATTTCATTTTATTTTGCAAATGTATAATAGAATAGCCTTGTAATTTTATTATATTATTTGTAATCCCGGAGTTTCCTAAAGACGGTGCCATTTGGAAAGGCGTTCCAAAAGGAAGACGGTGTCCTTGGGAGGCGTGCAAATGAAGTTCAAGTGACCAAGGAGTTGGTTTCCGAATTTTTAATAGTTAATTTGATTTTCTATTATTTTAGGAAGGCCATACTAGGAATTTATTTTATGTTTGCATATTATTTATATGTTACATGCATGCCAAATCGCCACTTAAACAACACATGCATTTTATCGAGTAAATCGACCGCGTCAATTATAATTATCGATAGTTTACCTATTTTGTTCACTTAAAAGGAGATAGATAATATAAATTGACTTGACCTCTATTTTTGTAATTGAGACTTAGCCTTAACAAATAGTAGAACCCATGAATCCCAATTTCGTAAGGAAGTAGGCTCGGCTCACCGAGGTGCTAAACTTATTACGTTGGGTAAGTGGGGCAATAAATTGTTATTGCATCGAAATTTGGTTGAACTCAACGGAAAGATTAGGGTCCGTAGCCCATGTAAACCGGGCTAAAGATGACAATAAAGTATTTCATCGACCAAGAATTCTAATGGTAGAATCGGTTAAAGAGTTAACCCACCAAGTAATATTAATAAAGGTCGTGGAGTCCGTGGCTCACATAAACCCGAGTTGATATAGGACTTGGGTCTTGGAATCATTTATGTAATTGGATAGAGGTCATTATATAAATGCTAAACTTGTTTAAAATGTTTACAAGTATTTTAAACGATAAATGTTGATGTTTCTTTCAATTTCTATTTTGTAATCAAACTTATTTATTCGCAATATCGGGAAACGATAACGAGGTTCGACCTCCCGTACCACAACTCACCAGCGTATCATGGCTTAGATCCTTTATGGATCAATGCAAATTCGAAAAGAATTGTTCTAATTTCGCGAATTGGAATAGGTAACTTTGTCTTGCCACCAAAGGTGATGCTAAACTTCGTTACCTCACCAAGGCTTCTCCCAACACTTCTAAATACAAGGTCAACTAACGCCGTAAAAGTAGTCTATGAGACCTACTAAATAGAATCGGCCACGATCAAGAATCTCTTGATCTTCTCTATAGATGACGAGCTTCAAAGGAATGTCATAAAGATGAATTCCACGTATGAGATCTACACTAAACTCGTGATCGTGTTTTCACGAGCTCTTAGGATCATTCAAAAGGAAGTCGCTTCTTAATTTTTCGACCTTAAAAATGAAGGATGGTCAATATGTTTGCTCCCACATACTCAAATGATTGAGCATGTCGAAATACTCAAGAAGTAAGGAATAGCGATTCCCGAGCAAGTTGTGATTGACCGTGCACTCCACTCCCTAAACCGTATCAAAGGGTTTGTTAATTTTAGGGTGAAATTCAACATGCAAAACGTCACCACGACTCTAAATGAGTTGCACAAATTGGTTGTGCAAACCGAGCGTGATATGGGCTACCTTGCTAGCACTAGCAAAGATGTTTTGAACATCGAATGACAAAAACAAAGAAAGTTCAAGAAGAGTGGACACAAAGGGAACAAGCCCACACCTTCTAAGGACAAAGAAAGGCTATTGGGAATAGTTATTCTAAGTCTAAGAAGGGTGTCACGTCCAACGACAAGTGCCATTATTGTAATGGTATACGCTCTTGGAAACGTAATTGCCCCATATATTTTGGAGATATTAAGACTGGACGAGTTATTCCAGTAAATAATAGTTCTCCCGAATGTTTATGTTATTGATATTAATCTCAACTTTAATATTTTGATACAAGTTGTAGTTCTCATCCTCCTAATAAGATTAAGGGCATGAGAAGAAAGACAAAGCAAAGCAAGCTTTAGGGAATCTCCAAGATGAGGGAGGTAAGGTAGCCACCACATAGAAGAGACCTAAGGATTAGCTTGGCGTTCTTGCTATTCGTCTTTCTAGTTATTTTGAATATCGTTTTGGAACTTTTGATTTCCGTGTTAGACATGGAAACTGGTTATTATTTCCATTATTTAAAGGACAATTGTTGTACTATATAATGACAGCTTGGTTTTCAACCCAAGTAATTATGTTTATGGAATTTATGTTCTAAACCTTTCATCATACAAAGTTAATATCTTAAACATAAAGTATTGTGACAAATTGATCATATGAGAAAATATAATGATTTGATCATTATATTCACCTAAGTTATGAATTGGATTCTTACTTATGGACTTGTGACTGAGTATCACAACTTATTTGAAATAAGAAAGATCAATTGCATAGTCCAAATTGAGTTAATGAACTCGCACTTGGGGATTTACAATCCATATAAGTCCTAAGATAAGATCTTTTAACGCCAATTTGACTCCATACGGGTTATGGAAGGGTTAAGAATCTTAAATTAGTTCAAGACATGGATAAGAGTCCAAGTATTTTGCTTAAATAGAGTGAGTCTATAGAGAAGCTAGAATACTAAAGTCTAAACAAATAAGTCTACTATAGATCGCTCGAAGTTAATAAGAGTTAATAAGAGCATTATACCCCACTTATACCTGGAGAACAAAGTTTTTTGTGAGTATGGAATAGAGCTCATGAAGCTATCCTTAGAAGAATTTTCTCAATTTCACCTAAAGAAACAAAACTGTTTGTGGCTAATGGTGCTATCCTTAACGTAAATAAATGTATTTACTAAAGGATAGAGTGGGAGAAAATATGCCACAAACAAAGACAAGAGAAAATGAACTTAAGTCATCCAAGGTTGGAAGCTTATAGTGAAAGCTTATAGTGAAAATATCTACTTTTTGAAAGTAATAATTATGATCTATAGATTGGCGGTTATAATTTCCAATTCGAATTTATTGCATAAGAGCCTTTAGAATACAAGATGGATACTATACATATAAAATCACATGGGAAGGTTGGACTTCCCTAGGGTGAATAAAGCTTTATGTAAAGTATTGTATATAAGTTAAAATATAACCATCTTTGAGATCCAAGATTATTGCATTTACACCTCGTTGAAAGTATATGTATGACAAAGTGACAAAGAGTTGTCTAAAGTTTCCTTTCTAATTGGGCATTTAGAAGTCGACAAGTTGTCGTACAAAACATATGAGATCAATGTGTGATCCTAAGAGAACATTCTTGAGGTTGTAATAATCATTTCATAACAAGAGAGAATGGTTTCCTCGAATAGTCGAAGAGCCATGTTTATGCATGTAGCTAAGTGGGAGCTAGATCTATCATGTGTGGACACGAGGATTAGTGGGAGTAAAAATTCGTCATGTGTGGACATGAAGATTAGTGGGAGCAAAATATCTTCCATGTCTTGAATGTATGAGACATATCAATCATTAGGAATGATGTACTAACATTGCCTTCCGTGGAGGAGTGTTTAGGAAATCATTTCTAGATGAAAGACTTGGAAGAAGCATATTGTATCTAAGGCAAGAATATCTCCCATGTCTCGTATGTAGGAGACATATTGGTCATTGGGAATGATGTACTGACATTGCCTTCCGTGGAGGAGTGTTTGGGAAATCATTTCTAGATGAAAGACTTGGAGAATGTATCCAAAATCTATGGTGATAGATGAGAGAGGATACACATGATTGCTAATGTGACACCCTCAAATTTGCGGAAAGAAAAAAAATTATTTAAATACATAAAAGATAATAAAACATAACGAAGGTGTCATAAAATAAAAAGGGTCATTACAAAACGGAAATAATATTCTACAAAAGAAATATACAAGACGGGAGACAAATCTCCCGTATAAATACGGAAATAAAAGAGTGTATAATAATATACAATCTAAGAACAGAATATAGGTCCAAGGTAAATACTTCGCTCGCTAGCTCGTCCATGTACCCCAAATATGCAACACCACCTGTTCGACCGCATTAAATATAAACACGGAAGCCACAGTCAGTGGGGAGTAACTCCGAGTTCTCCCAGCCACGAAATGTCGAGTTTAATGAAACATGAATAACATAAAAGCAATGTATATGGAAAATACAAAACTTAAACATATATGATATGCTTTTCATGTTATGAAACAGATAACTAACAAATAACCTAGCATGTGAAAGCTATCATGTGAATCCGATAATAAACTATAACACGAGGTAGGGAAGCTGGTATGCTAGCTCAGAGGTTACCTTTAAAACATGGCCATGATACACTCAAACCCTAATCAAACATAATATCATGTGAATCAGTTAACAACCGGTAATCCAAACTCTATCAACCTTAGCCGTCTTGCATCTCACCTTCTAAGATTCATAGAATCATCAAACATGAAAGACCAATACTTCTACAAACAGGCATAAGTTCTTAGTACAGTCAATAGAAGACTTCTGTAACTCGAGTCTATACCACAAGGTAGGAAACATCCTAGTCCTAGACTGATCAGACCTAGCGACAACAGCTAACCCATTCCCTGTCTCATTACCAACAGTACATGAGAATCTCTACTAGGCGACCCCCTAAGCAGAGTTGGCTAGTACTTAAGCTGGCTC
>JAIUZE010074261.1:0-38064 GCA_022085475.1 Heliosperma pusillum | reverse complement strand
GTGATTGTAAACAAAAGAAAGGAAAATATCTAGCTTAAGAGAGGAGAAAGAGACGTGAGAAAAGAAGAGAAATCGGGTCTGTTTTTAAGCGATTGCGGAGTTTAAGTTGACAGACCGATAAAGTTACAAATATCTTAGATATTTTTATTAGTTTAATCATATTAATTAAAAGATCTAATATGAGTGGAAAAAAAAAGACATGGGGCGTATGACTCATGTCAAAGTCGGGTTTCGGGACTTAAGTTGACCCGGGAATAGTTAAATGACGTTTGGGTTAAAACCGTAAAACCTTATTATAAATTCCGAATAAATTCAAAAAAAATAATTTTATTAAATTATCATAAATTCTAATAAATCTAAAAAAAAAAAAAATCAAAAATATTATTTTTTTTTTAATAAAATTTCGGTCTTCAAACTTATAAGGCGAGTCGGGAAAAAGTCAACGAAAGTCAAAGTCGACTTAAAAGTCGAGAAAAGTCAAAGATGACTTAAAAGTCAAGAAAAGTTTATGACGACTTAAAAGTCAAGAAAAGTCAATGACGACTTTAAAAAGTCAAGAAAAGTCAAAGACGACTTAAAAGTCAAGAAAAGTCAAAGATGACTAAAAACGGGATTTTCATGAAATCTCTCAGAAATTCCAAATACGAACTCGGAATTTCAAAATACGACTCGAAACAATAAATTCTATTTTAAAAACTTAACCTTGCTGAAAAGTGTTAGTAAATATTTTTACTAGAAAAATTGGGTACTTTTCGGGTTGTTACAATCACCCCTCCTTTTAAAAAGTTTCGTCCTCGAAACTTAGAAGAAGGAAAGTAACATATATGTAGGTCTATTTCAAAACTGTTAAAAATATATTTGTAATAAAAATATAGGGTCTTATTCATGGGGCGGAAGATTCTCGTCTGCAGTCAAGAACCTCGTCGTCCAAGTCAAAGACTTTAAAAGATACATTTTCGCATCAATAAATGAGAAAACTAGTTATCGAACGTCTCCAATAACAAGTCTCAACATTCCTTGACGGTAAAATACTTGAAATCTTTAAAATATTTCCAAAAGCTTTTAGTTCAAAAATTTTCATAGTAAAGGTAATAACTCTACTATCTATGCCTAAAATTTCTAACTAAAGCTTCTAGTAATCTACCTATCAGAAATGATATTCGATAGAAGTAACGGAATATTCGAAAGAATAAATCGAATAGAAAGAGGAAAGTAAGAAGGAGATTTTGAAAGTTTCCTCAAGGATAGAAACATAACAAGAAAACATTACACGTAGAACGACTCGAACATCGAAATCACAAATCGTGATAATAGGAGGTACGCCAAATGATTACAAAGGACTAAAACGGAAAGGATTGAAAGGTAACGGATTGCCTAAGGATCAATTTGAGGGAAGAGAGAGGAATGAACCACAATACTATCTTCCATCTATGATAATTCAAATGTCGATCGTAACTCGACACACTAACTGCACCAGAATCTAGTCCTCAAGAGAGTGCAATATATCCTCAACATTTTCAATCATCTTATTCCTACCAAAATATTTCATAAGCATGACACATCGAGTAACAACTCCCAATTATTCAAATTCAATTAGAATCTTCTAAGGTCCATCGGTACAGTAAACTCCATAACTAACAACCCATGCAAGATTCATTACGAACTCTAATCTTCTTAGCTCCATCAAAACTCTTATTGGAAACCACCATCAAAATATTTATAATTAGGGAAACAAGACCGCTAACAACCACAAAGTAAAGGACTTACTATGAAATCCTTAATCCAATTTATTCCAAAATTCATTAACCTAAATTATTAACAATGAACCTTCTCATCCTCAAAAGTCGAATCACAAACCTCAAAGAGATTAGTCACACAAATCTCATTTCACTTAACTTTTGCCAAACATAGGGCAATGCAACCGTAAATTAATTTATTTATCTCTTCCAAACTCTCAATACATTGGTTTTCGCTTATGACTATATTCCTCAAGTTTGGTCATCCAAATCCAAAATTCCACAAGGTAATTATTCCCGTTAGGTCCAACATTTAAAGACCACATTTTCCAAGTACCACCTAAAGAATCATTAAAATCCCTAACCGCAACTACCAATTATCATTATGATTATTTCGATCCTCAAAACTATATTGCAACATTAAGCTTTCATAATCTAAAACCACTAGGAGAGTTTCATCCTAAGTTTATCCTCAAATCCTTATAATCATCTGAACATGAAACTAGCTTCATAGGATGGTTAGGTACCATATTCGAAACTTCCTCCTCAAGGTACCAACTCTCACCACCATAGGTTGAAATTAGATCTATACCATTTTCCTCAAATCCCAAGTTCATTCTAACAAACACTAATATTCCACCAGATTCAAAGTTCTTCCGACTAAGTATAATATACCACAAACCGATGGTTATGACATCCAGAAAAATGTTACTAGAGGAAGGTAAGGATACCAATGGAAAGATGGAGGAACTATCAAGAGAAATTTTTCAAGAGGTAAATAGGTTGGAAGAGAAAGAAGCACCTAGATAGAAGGAAGAGAGCATAATACAATAAGGACGAGAGAATTCATAGATGAAGAAGGAATTCACTTCAATTAGACTTGTAAATCTTCAAATCTTCGGTAGAGGATACTCCTTCTAGGTAACACATATTCCACCATAAGGCGTAATATTGCTCCTAGCAATTTGGCTAGCCACCCAAGCATAGCCTCCATGGCAATTGTCTTCTCTATGAGGAGGGACCTGGTTGGCACTAACAACGATCTCTTCTACACGAGGTCCAACCATCTTCATAAGAGACAAAACAAATTAAGTTACTCCTAACAATTAGCATAAACAAATAGACTACAACATAAATCCTAATCTACCCATCCTACCCTTCTATCTCACAAGTTTATTATTTTATTAAGGTCAAGTTTTATACAGGGACACAAACGGCGTCGGGAGCAAAAATGCTCTGATACCAACTGTGACACCCTCAAATTTGCGGAAAGAAAAAAAATAATTTAAATAAATAAACAAAGGTGTCATAAATAAAAAGATTCATAACAAAAGGAAAATAAATTATACATAAGAATTATACAAGACGGGAGACATATCTCCCGTATAAATACGGAAATAAAAGAGTGTATAATAATATACAATCTAAGAACCGAATATAGGTCCAAGGTAAATACTTCGCTCGCTAGCTCGTCAATGTACCCCAAATATGCATTCACCACCTGTTCGACCGCATTAAATATAAACACGGAAGCCACAGTCAGTGGGGGAGTAACTCCGAGTTCTCCCAGCCACGAAATGTCGATTTTTAATCAAACATGAATAACATAAAAGCAATGTATATAGAAAATACAAAACCTTAACATATATGATATGCTTTTTCATGTTATGAAACAGATAATACAATAACCTAGCATGTGAAAGCTAATCATGTGAGACCGATAATAAACTATAACTCGGTAGGGAAGCTGGTATGCTAGCTCAGAGGTTCCTCTCAGAAACATGGCCATGATACACTCCAAACCCTAATCAACACGTAATCATGTGAATCAGTTAACAATCGGTAATCCACACTCTATCAATCCTAGCCGGCTTGCATCTCACCTTCTAGAACTCATAGAATCATACAAACATGAAAGACCAATACTTCTACAAACAGGCATAAGTTCTTAGAACCGTCAATAGTCGACTTCTGTAACTCGAGGCTATACCACAAGGTAGGCAAACATCCTAGTCCTAGACTGATCAGACCTAGCGACAACAGCTATTCCATTCCCCGTCCCATGACATAACCGTACATGAGAAACTCTACTAGGCGACCCCCTAAGCAGAGATGGCTAGTACTTAATCTGGCTCCCTTCCCAAAGCGGAACTCTTAGGATGCCATGCCCCGACTTGGAGATAAGCCCCCCAGGCCGTGACACAAAAGCTATTAACCATGAACTATATACTCGTTAAAGACAGTACGGGCCTATCAATGTCATGGTCCAAGATACTCATTTAGAATTAGAATGGTCAAGACGCCATATACTCATAATTCTCTATGGGTACTTAGTCAACACGACATATATTATACCATTAAATAGTCACGGAAAAACATCCTATCATGTGACTAATTGCATATAAATCAAGATCAAATAACATATCGCCTCATATCTACTAAGGCTAATTCATTAATTAAATACAACCTGACTTGAAGACAAATCCCCGACCCGAGTCCCGCGACGGGTCATCAGTCAAATCGGGCTGACTAGATCTTAGTTTGTCCAAACCCGTTGGATCAAACCGGCTAGAAACAGAGTCTTTATCACATAGACATAAATCAACATATTCATTACATGTTATTTTAATAAAGCTTCTAACATGTGAATTATTAAATCTTACGTAAAACCCCGCTTGACTTAAAGGATATCAAAATAAACTACGATCTCGTCTTATAATTTCTAACATGTGAGAAATAATAATTTTAGGAAAAACCTTTTTAATTAAATATTTTACTTATTAATATTTCCCACTTGCTAAATATTACAAAACACGATAAAAATGACGATAACTCAAAAACCGTCACAAGTCCCAAAGTGGGACCCACGGGCTGAGTTGGGCCGGACCCCACATGGGCTTAGATGGGCCCCACGGGCCTGTTTTGCTCAAAATGGCTGTTTTGCTTTAATTTGTCTAAAACCGATTTCTAATATTTCCCCGCATGCTTAACATAATTAAAACCCGTCAAAACAACAACCAATCAATCAACATCGACACAAACCAAAGACCAAAACCCGGACCCACCATGGACCAACCCAGACCGGTCTGAACCGGCCTGGACCGGCTGGTTTGGTCCGGTTTGGCCCCTCCTCCACGGTTCACACAACCAAAGCAACACCCCCAATTTCCAATTAATTCCAACATGTTTTTAATTACTAACATCCATTTTTAAACATCCAATTTAACCATCCAACATGCAACAATCATCATCATGAAGAAATCATAAAAATATAACAAGAACACCAACATTTTCATAAATTCCTACAACATAATAAAATCAACCACTTATCATGTTACTAACTAAAATCGTAAAACCATAATCATATGAACAAAAACTAAAGATGAACCAAAAACTAAAGTAAACCAAAGCTATGTAACATTTATCCGTCGAGTAACTCGGAATCGTTACCTTAGCTAGCTAAAATCAAGTAGCACCAAAATAATAAGAACTAAGAACTAAGAAACCCGTCTTCTAGTCTTCTTCTAAGATATACGAGTCACCACACTCGTCTTCAAAATCTTCCCCTATAAGAAATGACAAGAAAAACATTATTAGAACTTAAAATATGATTTTCCATAATTAAAGGGTTGAAAACGATTTTGTCGGAATTGAAATAAAACCGTACGTGAAGATGGGGAGCGAAGAGGAGAGTCTAGAAATATAAGTTAGGACGGATTTAATTAAGAAATGAAGATTTTATGACGGTTTTGCTCAAGAACGACGAAGAACAAATGAAGAACGACGAAGAACGAATGAAGAACGATGAAGAACGATTAATTAGATCTTAATTTGATTGAGTGTAAAATGAAAAGTTGTTGGTGAGTAATGAAAAGAAAGAAAATATCAAGGCTTAAGAGGGAAAAAGAGACGTGTGAAATGGAGAGGAATCGGGTCTGTTTTTACGCGATTTGCGGAGTTTAAGTTGACAGACCGATAAAGTTACAAATATCTTAGATATTTTTATTAGTTTAATCATATTAATTAAAAGATCTAATATGAGTGGAAAAAAAGTGAGATGGGGCGTATGACTCATGTCAAGTCGGGTTTCGGGACTTAAGTTGCCCCGGGAATAGTTAAATGACGTTTGGGGTTAAATCATAAAAGTTATTCTTTAATTCCGAATAAATTCAAAATAATTATATTAAATTATGATAAATCTTAATAAATCTTAATAAAAATAAATTAAAAATATTATTTTTTTAAATAAAATTTCGGTCTTCAAACTTACAAGGCGAGTCGGGAAAAATCAACGAAAGTCAAAGTCGACTTAAAAGTCAAGAAAAGTCAAAGATGACTTAAAAGTCAAGAAAAGTTTATGACGACTTAAAAGTAAAGAAAAGTCAATGACGACTTTAAAAAGTCAAGAAAAGTCAAAGACGACTTAAAAGTCAAGAAAAGTCAAAGATGACTAAAAACGGGATTTTCATGAAATCTCTCAGAAATTCCAAATCCGAACTCGGAATTTCAAAATACGACTCGAAACAATAAATTCTATTTTAAAAACTTAAGTCTGCTGAAAAGTGTTAGTAAATCTTTTTACTAGAAAAATTGGGT
Organism: Heliosperma pusillum; assembly: GCA_022085475.1. Lineage (NCBI taxonomy): Eukaryota > Viridiplantae > Streptophyta > Magnoliopsida > Caryophyllales > Caryophyllaceae > Heliosperma > Heliosperma pusillum. The sequence goes on along the minus strand of JAIUZE010074261.1, from coordinate 31,732 downwards.
ACTTTTCGGGTTGTTACAAGTGTAGTATTATATACTAATATTAGTAGTATAATATCTATCTTATTATCTAGTTAATAATAAGGTTAGATTATTTGGTTCATCTTGGTGCAACTTAAAGGAGGTCTTCTAATTTGGAGATTGTTTTACGATCATCTTTGATTATAGCTCAAGATCAATAAGGAGTTTTTATTGTGCCCTTTTATTTCCATTTCAATGTGGGGAAATTTCTTCTTTTATATAATGTCTTTATATTTGTATGCATGTTACATAGATCATTAAAAACTAAATTAACAAGTAATTTAGTAACTAATTAGAGGAGTATAATTAAGATCTATGGACTTTCATGTGGTATCAGAGCTAGCTTGTAGCATGCATGTTCATTTTGAACATTTTTATTAAAGTTATAAGATAACTAATAAATCAAAAATTTGAGTTAAAATATGATTTGGACGAAACTTTTTGGTGCATGTACACCTACTGACTTCAAAATGTTTTTGGTCAAATTTCGCGATTTTAGGGATTGATTTGCTATTTATTTTGATTTTTGGCTTTTAAACCGAGTTAATATGCATTTTTATGTTAAAAGTTAACTAAAAACAGTTGCATGTTGATTCTGGATATGAAATTTTAATACGATCTCACATGCATGTCTTAAATACTGTATGTAAAATTTTGTGACTTTTAACTAAGTATTGCATGTTTTTTGATTTTTATGAGATAAAAGTCGATAATATGAGATTATAATGTTCATAACATTGAAACGCCCTTTTCTAGTCATAAAAGTTTTTGATACATTTTACATTATGATTTATATCATCTTGGTAAAATGTCATAATTTTTTTCACTATTTTACTATATTTAATGGTTTTTATTTGATAAAACCGTTAAATACAAAGTTATTTGTTCATAAAAATAATTTAAAAAGTTTTGTGACACCCTCAAATTTGCGGAAAGAAAAAAATAATTTAAATACATAACAAAGGGTGTCATAAATAAAAAGGGTCAAACAAAAAGGAAACTAATATTTTACATAAGAATTATACAAGACGGGAGACATATCTCCCGTATAAATACTGAAATAAAAGGAGTGTATAATAATATACAATCTAAGAACCGAATATAGGTCCAAGGTAATACTTCGCTCGCTAGCTCGTCAATGTACCCAATGTATGCATTCACCACCTGTTCGACCGCATTAAATATAAACACGGAAGCCACAGTCAGTGCGGAGTAACTCCGAGTCCTCCCAGCCACGAAATGTCGAGTTTGATGAAACATGAATAACATAAAAGCAATGTATATGGAAAATACAAAACTTAAACATATATGATATGCTTTTCATGTTATGAAACAGATAACTAACAAAGAACCTAGCATGTGAAAGCTATCATGTGAAACCGATAATAAACTATAACTCGAGGTAGGGAAGCTGGTATGCTAGCTCAGAGGTTCCTCTAAGAAACATGGCCATGATACACTCAAACCCTAATCAACACGTAATCATGTGAATCAGTTAACAACCGGTAATCCAAACTCTATCAATCCTAGCCGGCTTGCATCTCACCTTCTAGAACTCATAGAATCATACAAACATGAAAGACCAATACTTCTATAAACAGGCATAAGTTCCTAGCACGGCCCATAGTCGATTGTAACTCGAGGCTATACCACAAGGTAGGAAAACACCCTAGTCCTAGACTGATCAGACCTAGCGACAACAGCTATTCCATTCCCCGTCCCATGACATAACCGTCTATGAGAAACTCTACTAGGCGACCCCCTAAGCAGAGATGGCTAGTACTTAAGCTGGCTACCTTCCCAAAGCGGAACTCTTAGGATGCCATGCCCCGACTTGGATATAAACCCACCAAGCCGGGACACAAAAGCTATCGACGGTGAACATATACTCGTTAAAGACAGTACGTGCCTATCAATGTCATGGTCCAAGCTACTCATTTAGAATTAGAATGGTCAAGAAGCCATATACTCATAATTCTCTATGGGCACTTAGTCAACACGACACCAACCATATAATCAAAACAGTCACGGGAACAACATCCTATCATGTGACTATTTGCATATAAATAATAATCAAATATCATATCGCCTCATATCTACTAAGGCTAATTCATTAATTAAATACAACCTGACTTGAAGACAAATCCCCGACCCGAGTCCCGCGACGGGTCATCAGTCAAATCGGGGCTGACTAGATCTTAGTTTGACCAACCCGTTGGATCAAACCGGCTAGAAGCAGAGTCTTTATCACATAGACATAAAATCAACATATTCATTACATGTTATTTTATTACTACTTCTAACATGTGAATTATTAAATCTTACGTAAACCCCCGATTGACTTAAAGGATATTAAATTAAACTACGATCTCGTCTTATAATTTCTAACATGTGAGAAATAATAAATTAGTGAAAAACCTTTTAATTAAATATTTTACTTATTAATATTTCTCGCTTGCTAATTATTACAAAACGCGATAAAATGACGATAACTCAAAAACCGTCACAAGTCCCAAAGTGGGACCCACGGGCTGAGTTGGGCCGGACCCAAATGGGCCTGATTTGGGCCTCACGGCCTGATTTGGGCTCAATGGGCTGTTTTGCCTAAAATTTCTAAAAACCGTTTTCCAATATTTCCCGCATGCTTTAACATATTTAAAACCCGTCAAAACAACAACCCATCAATCAAACATCGACACAACCCAAAGACCAAAACCCGGACCCACCATGGACCAACCCAGACCGGTCTGAACCGGCCTGGACCGGCTGGTTTGGTCCGGTTTGGCCCCTCCTACACGGTTCACACAACCAAAGCAACAACCCCAATTTCCAATTAATTCCAACATGTTTTTAATTACTAACATCCATTTTTAAACATCCAATTTAACCATCCAACATGCAACAATCATCCTCATGAAGAAATCATAAAAATATAACAAGAACACCAACATATTCATAAATTCCTACAACATAATAAAATCAACCACTTATCATGTTACTAACTAAAATCATAAAACCATAATCATATGAACAAAAAATAAAGATGAACCAAAAACTAAAGTAAACCAAAGCTATGTAACATATATCCGTCGAGTAACTCGGAATCGTTACCTTAGCTTAGAAAAATCAATTAGCACCAAAATAAGAATTATAAACTAAGAAACCCGTCTTCTAATCTTCCCCTATAAGAAATGACAAGTAAAACATTATTAGAAGTAAAAATAGATTTTCCATAATTAAAGTGTTGAAAACGATTTTGACGGAATTGAAAATAAACCGTACTTGAAGATGGAGAGCGAAGAGGAGATTCTAGAAATATAAATTAGGACGGATTTAATTAAGAAATGAAGATTTTATGAAGGTTTTGCTCAAGAACGATGAAGAACAAATGATGAACGACGAAGAACACGAAGAACGATCAAATAAAGTGATGTTTTGATCTTAATTTGATTTGTTGTAACATGAAAAGTTGTTTGTGAGTAATGATGGTGTTGGGTGAGCCGTGTAGTTATAGGCAAATAAGGATGTCGAGTTTTGAAATTGTTGTTACGTAATTGACTCGCGTTTACTAATTATTTTACGGTAAACGATTTAATATAATTAACGATAAAGTTAATTATAACAAATATCTAGATATTATGATTATTGTATCAAAAGAAATGAAAATATCAAGGGCTATTAGAGGGAGGTTGAGCCGTGTGGATATGAGCTTGTCGGGTCTGTTTTCGCTCGATTGGCGTAATTTTCGTTAACTGATCGATAAAGTTAATAAATATCTAGATATTTTGATTAGTTTATTCAAAACAATTAACATATCTTATGGTGAGTGGAAAGCGATGACACGCGCGTGTGACTCATGCCAAAGTCGAGTTTCGATTTTGTTTCGCGCTTTACGATGAGTCGGGAATAGTTAAATGACGTTCGGTTAAAACCGTAAACGTTATTCTTTAAATTCCGAATAAATTCAAAATAATTATATTAAATTATGATAAATCTTAATAAAGCTAAATAAAAATAAATCAAAAATATTATTTTTTTAAATAAAATTTCGGTCTTCATACTTATGAGACGAGTCGGGAAAAGTCAACGGAAGTCAAAGTTGACTGAAGAGTCGAGAAAAGTCGAAGATGACTTAAAAGTCAAGAAAAGTTTAGGACGACTTAAAAGTCAAGAAAAGTAAATGACGACTTTTAAAAAGTCAAGAAAAGTCAAAGACGACTTAAAAGTCAAGAAAAGTCAAAGACGACTAAAAACGGTCTTTTCATGAAATCTCTCAAAAATTCCAAATACGAACGCGGAATTTCAAAATAAGACTCGGAACAAAATTCCTATTTTAAAAACTTAAGTTCTACTGAAAAGTGTTAGTAAATATTTTTACTAGAAAAATCGGGTACTTTTCGGGTTGTTACAATCACCCCTCCTTTTAAAACGTTTCGTCCTCGAAACTTAGGAGAAAGAACGTAACATATATGTAGGTCTATTTCAAAACTGTTAAAAATATACTTGTAATATAAATATAGGATCTTATCAATGGAACGGAAGGTTCTCGTCGGCCGTTAAGAACATCGACGTCCCAAGTCAAAGACTTTAAAAGACACATTTTCGCATCAATAAATGAGAAACTAGTTATCGAACGTCTCCAATAACAAGTCTCAACACTCCTTGACGGTAAACTACTTGAAATCATAAAACATTTCCAAAGGTTTTTAGTTCAAAACTTTTATAGTATAGGTAATAATTCTACTATCTATGTCTAAAATTTCTAACTAAAGATTCTAGTAATAATCTACCTATAAATACGATATTCTATAGAAGAAACGAAATATTCGAAAGAATAAATCGAATAGAAAGAGGAAAGAAAGAAGGAAAGAATAAAGAAAAACGAAGGATGAACCCCAATACTATCTTCCCTCTATGAAAATTCCAATGTCGATAGTAACTCGACAATACTAACTGTACAAGTAAACTAGTCCTTAAGGGAGTGCAATATATCCTCAACATTTCAATCATCGGATTCCTACCAAGATATTTCATAAGCATGCCACACCGAGTAGAAACTCCCAATTATTCCAATTCAATAAAAATCTTCTAAAGTCCATCGAAACTATTATTGGAAATCACCATCAAAATATTTATAATTAAGGAAACAAGACCGCTAACAACCACAAAGTAAAGGACTTACTATGAAATCTTTTAATCCATTTTATTCCAAAAATTCATTACCTCAACTTATTTACAATGAACCCTTTCATCCTCAAAAGTTGAATCTCGAAGCCTCAAAGAGATTAGTCACACAAATCTCGATTCCCTTAACTTTTGCCAAACATAGGCCAATGTGACCGTAATCAATTTATTTATCCTTTCCAAACTCTTAATACATCGGTTTTCGCTTATGTCGATATTCCTCAAGTTGTGTCATCAAATCCTAATTCCACAAAGTATTTATTCCCGTTAGGGTCCAACATTTAACGACAACAAATTCCCAAGTAACATTAAAAATCACTCAACTTTCTAACCATAACTACAACTATTATTAAGCTTATTTCGATCCTCAAAAGATATTGCAACTTCAAGCTTTTATATTTTAAAACCACTAGGATAGTTTCTTCCTAAACTTATTCTCCATTTTCCATAATCATTTAAACACGAAACTAGCTCCATAGGACGGTTAGGTATCATATTCGAAACTCTTATTTACTTCAAAATAGACATATCATACGCATGGTCTTCAAACCAATACTAAACTTCTAAGTCCAAAAGACTAAATTACTAATGAGTTAAGAAGTCCTAGCCAACTCATTCGATCTTACACCATCGAATATCATGAACTATTTACACACCGTTCATGACAAGTATCTAGCATTCAAATCATTAAACATACCTTACCACACCTTTCTCAAGGATACCAACTCTCACCACCATAGAGTGAAATTAGATCTATACTATTTTCCCCAAATCACAAGTTCATTCTAACAAACACTAATATTCCACAAGATTCAAAGTTCTTCCGACTAAGTATAATATACCACAATCCGATGGTGATGACATCCATAAAATATTACCAGAGGGAGGTAAGGATACCAATGGTAAGATGGAGGAACTATCAAGAGAAATTTTCAAGATGCAAAAAGGTTGGAAGAGAAAGAAGCACCAAGATAGAAAGAAGAGGGCATAATATTATAAGGACGAGAGAATTCGCAGATGAAGAAAGAATTCACTTCAATTAGGCTTTATAAATCTTCAGTAGAGGATACTCCTTCTAGGTAACACATATCCACCATAAGGCGTAATATTGCTCCTAGCAATTTGGCTAGCCACCCAAGCATAGCCTCCTTGGCAATTGTCTTCTTTATGAGGAGGGACCTGGTTGGCAGTAACAACGATCTCTTCTACACGAGGTCCAACCGTCTTCATAAGAACCAAAACAAATTAAGTTACTCCTAACAATTAGCATAAACAAATAGACTACAACATAAATCCGAATCTACCCATCCTACCATTCTATCTCACCAGTTCATTATTTTATTAAGGTCAAGTTATTTTATACAAGGGTACACAAACGTGCGTCGGGAGCAAAAAATGCTCTGATACCAACTGTGACACCCTCAAATTTGCGGAAAGAAAAAAAATAATTTAAATAAATAAACAAGGGTGTCATAAATAAAAAGGTTCATAACAAAAGGAAATAATGTTTCATACATAAGAATTATACAAGACGGGAGACATATCTCCCGTATAAATACGGAAATAAAAGAGTGTATAATAATATACACTCTAAGAACCGAATATAGGTCCAAGGTAAATACTTCGCTCGCTAGCTCGTCAATGTACCCCAAAATATGCATCACCACCTGTTCGACCGCATTAAATATAAACACGGAAGCCACCGTCAGTGGGGAGTAACTCCGAGTTCTCCCAGCCACGAAATGTCGAATTTAATTAAACATGAATAACATAAAAGCAATGTATATGGAAAATACAAACCTTAACATATATGATATGCTTTTCATGTTATGAAACAATTTACTAACATATAACCTAGCATATGAAAACTATCATGTGAATCCGATAATAAAATATAACACGAGGTAGGGAAGCTGGTATGCTGGCTCAGCGGTTACCATGTAACATGGCCCTGATACACTCAAACCCTAATCAACACGTAATCATGTGAATCAGTTAACAAACGGTAATCCAAACTCTATCACCCTTAGCCGGCTTGCATCTCACCTTCTAAAACTCATAGAATCATACAACATGAAAGACCAATACTTCTACAAACAGGCATAAGTTCTTAGAACCGTCAATAGTCATCTGTAACTCGAGGCTATAACACAAGGTAGGAAAACATCCTAGTCCTAGACTGATCAGACCTAGCGACAACAGCTATTCCGTTCCCCGTCCCATGACATAACCGTCTATGAGAAACTCTACTAGGCGACCCCCTCAGCAGAGATGGCTAGTACTTAAGCTGGCTCCCTTCCCAAAGCGGAACTCTTAGGATGCCATGCCCCGACTTGGATATAAACCCACAAGCCGGGACACAAAAGCTATCGACGGTGAACATATACTCGTTAAAGACAGTACGGACCTATCAATGTCATGGTCCAAGATACTCATTTAGAATTAGAATGGTCAAGACGCCATATATCCATAATTCTCTATTGGTACTTAGTCAACACGACACCAACCATAAAATCAAGAAGTCACGGGAAAACATCCTATCATGTGACTAATTGCAAATAAACCATATTCATATATCATATCGCCTCATATCTACTAAGGCTAATTCAATAAGTCAATAAAACTTTACTTGAAGACAAATCCCCGACCCGAGTCCCGCGACGGGTCATCAGTCAAATCGGGGATGACTAGATCTTAGTTTGACCAAACCCGTTGGATCAAACCGGCTAGAAACAGAGTCTTTATCACATAGACATAAAATCAACATATTCATTACATGTTATTTTAATAAAACTTCTAACATGTGAATTAGATTATATTATACCCAAAACCCCGTTTGACTTAAAGGATATCAAAATAAACTACGATCTCGTCTTATAATTTCTAACATGTGAGAAATAATAATTTTATGAAAAACCTTTTTAATTAAATATTTTACTTATTAATATTTCCCACTTGCTAAATATTACAAAACACGATAAAAATGACGATAACTCAAAAACCGTCACAAGTCCCAAAGTGGGACCCACGGGCTGAGTTGGGCCGGACCCCACATGGGCTTAGATGGGCCCCACGGGCCTGTTTTGCTCAAAATGGCTGTTTTGCTTTAATTTTTCTAAAACCGATTTCTAATATTTTCCCCCATGCTTAACATAATTAAAACCCGTCAAAACAACAATTAAACAATCAAACATCGACACAAACACCAAAGACCAACCCCGGACCAAATCCAGACCGGGCTGGACCGGCCTGAACCGGCCGGTCTGGTTCGGTTTTCAGCCCCAATTTCCGGCCACCCAACACGGTCCAACAACCACCACCCCAATTAATTTCTAACATGTTTTTAATTGACAAACATCCATTTTAACAACCAATTTAATCATCCAACATACAAAAATCATCATCATGAAGAAATCATAAAAATATCACAAGAACACTAACATATTTATAAATTCCTACACAACATAAAATTCATATCTTATGAAAAATCATCCAAAACACAAAACAACATAAAAACTCCATAAAACATAAAAAATCAACCTACTTATCATACTTCTACCAAAAATCCATAAACCATAAAAATATGAACCAAAATTTAAGATGAACCACAAACTAAAGAAACCAAGAGCTAAAGGCTATGTTACTACTAAAATCATATTTAGCCATAACATGAACCAACAACTACAAACTATGCTACTAACTAAAATCATAAATAACAAAACTAAAAGCCATGTGACATTAATTCGTCGAGTAAAACGGAATTGTTACCTTAGCTAGCAAACCACTTAGCACAAAAATAATAATAAGAAGTATATAATAAGAAACCCTCCTACTAATCTTCACCCAAAATATACGAGTCTCCAAACTCGTCTTCAAAATCTTCCCCTATAAGAAATAACAAGAAAACATTATTAGAACTAAATATATGAATTTCCATAATTAAAGTGTTGAAAATGATCTTGACGGAATTGAAATATAACCGTACGTGAAGATAAGGAGCGAAGAGGAGAGTCTAGAAATATAAATTAGGATGGATTTAATTAAGAAACGAAGATTTTATGAAGGTTTTGCTCAAGAACGATGAAGAACAATTGATGAACGACGAAGAACACGAAGAACGATTAAATAAAGTGATGTTTTGATCTTAATTTGATTTGTTTGTAAAATGAAAAGTTGTTTGTGAGTTATGATGAGTGGTGGAGCCGTGTGTTTATAGGCAATTAAGGATGTCGGATTTTGAATTTGTTGTTACGTAATTGACTCGCGTTTAATAATTATTTTACGGTAAACGATTAAATATAATTAACGATAAAGTTAATTATACAAATATCTAGATATTATGATTATTGTATCCAAAAGAAATGAAAATATCAAGGCTATTAGAGGACTTTTTGAGCCGTGTGGTATGGTGAGCATCGGTCTGTTTTTGCTCGATTTGCGTAATTTTCGTTAACTGATCGATAAAGTTGAAAATATCTAAGATATTCTTATTAGTTTAATCAAAAGAATTAAACTATCTCATGTGAGTGGAAAACGATGACATGGGCGCGTGACTCATGCCAAAGTCGAGTTTCGATTTTGTTGCGCGCATTACGATGCGTCGGGAATAGTTAAATGACGTTTGGTTAAAAACCGTAAACGTTATTCTTTAAATTCCGAATAAATTCAAAATAATTATATTAAATTATGATAAAATCTTAATAAATCTAAATAAAAATAAATCAAAAATATTATTTTTTTAAATAAAATTTCGGTCTTCAAACTTATGAGACGAGTCGGGAAAAGTCAACGGAAGTCAAAGTTGACTGAAAAGTCGAGAAAAGTCGAAGATGACTTAAAAGTCAAAAAAAGTTTATGACGACTTAAAAGTCAAGAAAAAGTCAATGACGACTTTAAAAAAGTCAAGGAAAAGTCAAAGACGACTTTTGTCAAGAAAAGTCAAAGATGACTAAAAACGGTCTTTTCATGAAATCTCTCAGAAATTCCAAATACGAACGCGGAATTTCAAAATAAGACTCGGAACAAAAATTCCTATTTTAAAAACTTAAGTTCTACTGAAAAGTGTTAGTAAATATTTTTACTAGAAAAATTGGCATTTTTCGGGTTGTTACAGTTACTCCATCCCTAGCACTATAGGCACATATACCATTGATAAGGCCCTTTGCGACCTAGGTGCTAGTGTAAGTGTCATGCCCTTTTCTATGTTTGAAAAACTTAACATGGGTGCTTTGAAATGCACTAATATTACTTTGCAAATGGCGGACCGTTCTCTAAAACAACCTATGGGTGTTTTAGAAGATGTGCCCGTCAAAGTTTGTAAGTTTTTCATTCCCGTTGACTTTCTAGTACTTGACATGGCCGAGGACTCTCAAAACCCAATCATTTTGGGAAGACCCTTTTTGCACACCACTGGTGCAGTTTTCGATGTCAAGAATGGGAAGTTGACATTAGAGATAGGTGATGACAAGGTAATCTTTAGTAAAAATTCCACCGTTAGGAGTCCTGTGCTAGAAGACTCATGTTATGTGCTTAAGGTTGATGACTCTTCTATTGTTTCTTCTATGCCTCGATCCTTATTGACGGATCCGTTGGAGGCACATGTTAGTGTTGATTCTCTTGCAGGTGAACATATTAAAAGCACTACTGCTAAAAGTGCTAGAAGGGGCTATTCTCGAAAAAGTTTGGCTTGGATGGAGAGTGTAAAGAACGCTATGAAGATGAGCTTGGATGATAGTGAATTTAAAGATAAAGGATGATTTCAGAGAAAGAAATGGAGTCTAGCAAGACTTTTAAATTGCGTTTCTCGGGAGGCAACCCGTGTTTCTTTTCTTTTTGCATTTTTATTTTTGTATTCCCTTTTTCACTGTTAGGATTAGTTTTGCAGATGAAAGAGATTTTGAAGAATCTATAAAGACCTTCCTTGTCAAGTCCAAAAGACTAGCTTGGGGGAGTCCGCGCTGACTACTAAGCTTCACTCTTCTTTCATTTTTTCCTTTTCCCCATTAAGCATCTCATTGCATATTTTGTCTTTGTGCTCACATTGAGGACAATGTGATGTTTAGCTTGGGGGAGGGATTGCATTTTCCTATTTTGCATTTTAGTATATCATTTTTCAAATTTTGAATAAAAGAAAGAGAAGATTTTTGAGAGAATTTAAAGATTTTGAACACACTTGAATACTTTTCATGCTTTGCTTGCTTGTTTACTATGCTATCATGTTACATTTCCCAAATTTAGAGCTTTCAAAAAATAATGATTCAATATTCATTGAATTGTGCATACATGGGGATGTCTTGTACACAGTAGGCATGGAATGAATCTATAGATGAGTACGCTTGATCTTGACATTTGGCAAGTTACATATATTGTAAGGTAGAACCTCCTTAGACTGGTACATCCATACCCAGTCTCATTTAGGTGTGTGTAGTTCTCCTTGTGATGTGTGTCATGTCAAAACGCATAAGTATGGTTCTCATTTCATTTCTTTAAGCATTGCATTCATGATTCACTATGATTTGAAGCCTTTTTCACTTTGCATTACACCTCAAAATAAGCCCTTTCATACAAATGCTTCACAAAATAATAGCTACATACAAAAATTGCCTACCTTTTGAGCTAGTAGCTAGACTATAGCGTATGGGTGCTCTTTTGAGAAGATTTTGTTTCTTAATGACAAAGTGAATTTGGAGAACGAAAAATATTCAAGAAGTGATGTTCAAAAGAAAAAGAAAAGAAAAGAAAGAAATAGAAAAAATGAAAAAATGAAAAAATCGGAAAATTGAAAAAGAAAAAAAAAAGAAGAAAAAAAAAAGAAGAAGTTGTGAGTATCTCCTCAAAATGTCAATTCAATGATAGAAGGAGTTTACCCTTGTGTTTCGTGTGTAATAAGCCAATCCGTTACTTCTGGCTTCGTTTTTTCGTCTTTTGGGAATTAACCGAAAAGTTTGGATTGAGTATTCATTTATCATTGGTCAGTTTCTAGCTCACTCTAAACTTCACATGACCATAACTGTTTGTCCACCTTTCACCCATTTCCCAAAGCCTTCTTCATTACTTTTTCCGGCTTCTTTTCTATGTACATTGTGATCTTTGACTTGTGTTTTGAATTGTTTACCATATTAGATTGCGGACACATTTTCATAAGTCGTAGATAGATGAGTGTCTCAAAAACATTTACACATAAAGAAATCACCTTTTACATGCAATGAGTGTTCGAGTGTGCCGTGAGAGTCCATTTGTCAAAAGATCATGCAAGAGCCGAAAAATCTATAGTGAAATTCTTTGTGCTACGCCGTTATGTAAATCTCAGCCATGTTATGTATCATTCTTACCCACGTTGTTTTTGGGTTCTGATTCATTATGTTTCCAAAGCTTTATGTTGAGATTTGTTTCTTGATGGTGTAGTAGCCAATGCTTGCAACCTTGTCCTGGTATTGATTGTTATGTTTGCTTGAGGACAAGCAAAGGTTTAGCTTGGGGGAGTTTGATAAGTGAATATTTGTATGGTTTTAACCCCCAATTTAGCTCGGTTTTGTATGTCATTTGTGCTTTGTTAAGCCACTTTATGAGCTAATATCGTCTTTTAGGCGAATTCCTATGTTCTAACCTGTTTTGTAGGGAAAGTGACTTTATGAGCTTCGAGAAAACGGCGTCTTCTTCCTACTTTTGTCCTATGTGTTTAATGCCCGACCTCTTCTCCACGAAACCCTAATACTATAAATAGATGCTCTAGCCTCTCATCTCAACACACCTTCTTCTCATACTTCTCTTCTCTTCTTACATTTCCTCTTTAGATTAGGAGGAAGGGAGAACTATTCTCTCTTCTCTCATTTTCTTCTTCTTTAGTCTTTAGTTCTTAGTCTATTTCTGTCCTTTTCATATCAAAACATTAGCTTAGTTCAATAATAATTTGAATCTTTGTAGTCTACATTGTTGGGTACAAGTGTTGTAATTCAAGGATCGTTTATTATGTGCAAGGATTTTCTATTATTGTTATCATTATCGTCATTGATCGTCATATAGGTATTCCTACTTTATCTTTCGTTTAAATGTCTTTATTGTTTTCCATTTGATTGTTATTCTCTTTACATATTATCTTAGATTCATTTAGTGTTGTTATAATCGTCATTTCATTTCTTAGATTATCAATTAGCGTCGTTATTATCGCCATATAAAGAGACAAAATCAAATAAACATGTCTATCCTAGTTTTCATTGTTAATATCATTTTAGACTTAGAAATTATCATGAGTAAGTAGTCACTTTTCTAGGGTGTAGGGTAGCCATGTTAGATTGATTAAAAGATGATAATTGGATAAAGAAATTGTGCCTTTAAAACGTTGTGTCTATGCATGTTTGGATTGTAACGATAGTTAACAATTTCTGGCCGGAAATCATCGACTAAAATGGAATTCTTTTCCAAGGTAGACATACGAGAATTGAATAGACAAAGCATGACATGGTAGATTAAGACCTAGAAAATCGCCTAAAAAGCCTGCTAGACCATCTGATCTATGATTGTAATGAACACATCATTCTTACGAACTCACAATGAATTATTTGCATGTTCCATATCCAATTTCATCAATATATCAATCTACATGTGTGAACCTACTTCCCTAGATGCTTTTCATCACTTTCTTTATTGTTTTCATTTGTTTTTATTTTGTTTTTATTTATGCTTTATATTAGTTTAGATATCAAAACCCCAAAACCCAGATTTTCGTTAGATAAAACCCAATTGCGAGACATTTCACATCTTATAGGAAAGACCATCTCCCTGAGGATCGACCCCTACTTCCCTAATTACATTAATTTGTTATTAGCCTATTCTGGGTAATTTATCTTTGTATCGGGCTTGCGACAGGCCTGATCAGGCTCTTCAAGGGAAGCTAAGGTAGCCACCCATGGTTAAAGACCTAAGGAAGCTTGGCCTCGAGATTGTCTCCCCTTTTGATTGTATTATGGTTGTTTAGAACGTTTTATTTCCTTGTTGGACAAGGAAGTTTTCAATTTTCAAGAACAATTGTTGTAATTGAATATTTAGTGCCTTGGTTTTCAACCCAAGTCACTCGGTTTGTGGAAATGTTTATTGTTCTAAAAGCTTGTCATTATACACCACTTGCACTAATAACATAAATTTTATCGACTCAAATTGATCACATTAGTATTATGATGATTGGATCATTGTAATAAGTTCAAAAGTTAAGAATTCGATTCTCATTTTGAAAGATAAATTTCTAAGTCAAATTGAGTTATTCAATTTAAATTAGGGAATCTACCAAACCAATTGGCCACACCACTTAAAAAGATTGTAAATGACATGAATATGAGTCCACCTCTTTAGCTTATAGAACTAGTCTATCTCAAAGCTAAGATTCGATGTCTTTACAATGAAGTCTTTTGTAGATCACTTAAGGTCATGTTGTAATACTTGTACCTCACGAGTATGAGTACAAAATTGTGTGTGGCTCATAAGGCTATCTTTAAAGAAAATAGTTGTATTTTTCTAAAGATAGAGTGGGAGAAATAAAGGCACAACGTAAAACTAGTTAGGAACTAGTGAGGAAACCAAAAGAAAAGGTTCTTAGGTTAGACTCAAGACTAGCGAGGAGACCAAAAGAAAGCGTTCTTAGGTGAGTCCTTAGACTAGTGATGAGACCAAAAGAAAATGTTCTTGATATAATAAGATTATGATCTATGAAGTGGAAGCACCTAGAAATTTTAAAATTCGATTTTCTAACATAAAAGACTTATGAAACTAAATGGAATCTATGCAAAGAAATGATGTATTTGGAATTGTCCAATTATAGTTGCACGGATAGACATGAAGATGTCTGAAAAAGCTAAGTTAATGCGTAACTATGCTTAGATCCAAATCATCAGTAAAATACCTCATAGTAGGTGTGTACAAGATACACAAAAAAACCACATGTCCAAATAGGGATTTGGAATGGTATGTGTACATGAGACAAGCCTAAGGGATCTACCTAGATGTTATAATGATCTTTTCTATTATGAGATAGAAGAAGAGAATTGTCGAAATGTTATGTATAGACATGAAGTTCAGTGGGAGTTAAAGTCATGTAAAGACATGAAGTTCAGTGGGAGAAATTGTTTTCCATGTGAATGACGTATCACACATTATGAGTGACGTATTCATATTACCTTTTGGAAAGGAGTGGTTGAATTTTAATGCTGGATGAAAGAGGGTAACGTGTACACTAAAATGAAAAATCTATTGAGGAATAGAAGATTTTAGCTTGACATTTAGAAAAGTGTCTTATATCGATAAGATCCTTTATCTATTTCAACAAGTTAAATAGGTTATTTATATTGATAAAAGTGGGATCACTATGAAAGGGTCATAGTCATCCACTGAACCTAAGCGTTGTTGATCACATGAGTACTAATGTTTCCGCTATAAGACCAATCATGTATGCCATTACATACTCGTACCTAAATAAATTGTATGCTAGGAGCATGACAAGCCTATAACAAATCAATCCACATGAGTGTCATTGGATAGCCTACAAGAACATCCATAGAGTTCTCAAGGAGAACTAGGGATACATTCTTGTGTTTGGTAGAGAAAATTTGGATATGTGGTAAAGGTTACACAAACCCAAATTTCCAAACTTATAAGGATTTATCCGAATCCTAGGCGTACCTTTGTTATACAAGAAGCGAATAACTAAATGGATGATTGAAGAGTCAATCATTATAAATTCTACAAATAGAGACCTAATACATTATGACGAGGATAAGGTGGCTTATAAGGAGCTAATGGCAGATCCTTTCACATAAATACCTATCAGTTATCATGATAACGAGTGGGAGCATCTTTCAAGTTAAAGAGCCCAACACTAGATAGAGATCGAGACATGTACGTAGATGAATTCATGTTATTAGGAATAACGTTGGATGGAAGGAAAAAGCAATTCACAAGGTTGGAATAAATGACTATATGGTAAATTCACTACCCAAGCCTTTATTCCATTTAATAAGATCGTCATGAATTGTCATGGACGAAATAAACTTTAGATTATATGATATGAAGCAATAACATTGTGTTGATTGTTCATATATGATAATCACATTTATCGTTTGAGTTTCTAAAACTCGTTTTGTGCTTTGTTATATCCAAATAGGTTGTAGAGACAATTTGAACCCCATTAAAGTGGACTGTATTAACATAGCATTGGCCCCTAGTTGCTTATATGAGGTGACGTCTCCAAGTGACTAGAGTGTGATGCGATTGATGACAAGTTCAAGTGCCATAGAGTCATAAGGGATGACCAATCAATCACATAGACAGACTGTAAGGGACAATCTGTCGAGCAGTGACCGCTTATAGAGTTCTGGCAATTCTTGTAGCCTGGTTGTGGCAAGAGCTACTATAGTATTCTTTTGAGTCAAAATTCTTTGACTAAAGACTGTTCGCGTAAGGTGGCACAGTTTCAGAGTGACCTTGATTGATGCTCTACGACCTTTGTAACTGGGGTCAAATGGGCATCTTTTGGGTCATGATGAGATGTGGCTATGCAAAGGAATAGTGCGATAGGATTTGTCCACCCCTTGTCAGGGTTGTTTTAAAATCTCAAGGCCACTCGAGGAGGAGTAAGCTGAAAATGCGTGGCCACGCTAGGAAGGTATCTATGGTAGATAATTCCGGTCAGACAGTTACTCTCCAGATGGAGGAAACCACTCAAGATATGATCAAATGCAAGTACGACCTGCAAAACACATTGCATTGAGTGGGAGATTGTAATAGGACAAGAGAATTGGTGACGCAGACTTGTCTTGGACGAGGGGGAGATTGTTGGAGTTAGTGTCCTCAACAATAGTGCGATCGCATAATTAAATCACAATAATAAGTATACAAAGAGATGATGAATATTATAGTCAACTGGTTAACATAAATCGGTAACAATTGGCTCACTTGAGTTTGACGTTACTGTCGTATGACGGTGATGATCAGTTGATCCCTTGAGGTCACACCTAATAGACAATCCCCTAATTTTGTACATTAATTAATTGTATAGCGATACAGATTAATTAATCCCTTCATAAATTGAACTAAGTTTATATTAGTGAGAATAATATCTTATTCAAATATGATTAAATAAGATTCATTTTAGTAATTTAATTGTTATTTTACCAAGAATACATTATGTTAATAAAACATTGGAGATAAGCAAAATTGGTTGATTATAATTACAAATCGTTGTAGATTATATTAACCAAATATGAGATGACCCATTTTATTTACATGTAATTATAAAAATGTGACTTAAAATGTTAAGTCTAATTATTTGTTATGAAATTGCACTTAAATTGGTTAAATGCACATTTATAAGCAAAATTACATGTTACATGTCAGATGTCACATTTGTGACAAATGACGAAATGCAAAAATAAAATGGACACCCATTTTAGTGGGTGCACCGATTTTGGTGGGTAGGATGAGTGTTTTAGGCACTTATTAAGATTAGTCAATATAATGACAAACCTAAAGCCTATTGCCTAGGTATTTGCCTTGTGAAGACAAAAAGCAAAAGGAATCCCTCTACCCTTGTGTCATAGCCGGTTTTGGCATGTGAAGAGGAAAATTTATTACTCTTATTTATACACTACTTCGTTATCATATTGTGGTGGGTAATGCTTATCTCTACATCTCTCATATATTCATTATTCTCACACTAGAAAACTTAAAGAAGTTTCACAAAACTAAGAGTTCATATTCTCTAATAATATACTAGTGTAGTATTAAGAGTTATTAGATAATTTTAAAGGGTTACTACATTTTATGTAACACCCATAAATGTACCCTATTTTTATAATAAAAATATTTACGGAAACTTTTCAGTGAATTTAAGTTTTAATTTAGAATTTTATGTTCCGAGTCGAATTTAGAATTTCCGAGTTCGTATTTGGAATTTCCGCGAGATTCCATGTGAATCCCGTCTTAAGGCGACTTTGACTTTTTCTTGACTTTTCTTCATACTCCCTCATACTCTCCTAACCTAATCCATTACTCACACAAACACAAACATTTCTTCTTCCTTAAGAAAAACCAAAACCTTGCCTCCATTTTTGATCCAATCTTTAAATCATCGTATCTCATTCGTTTCTTGCTCAAATTCACGTAAGTTCGTCTTATTCTTCCCCTCTTAACTTCCTCTATCCGTATTGGTAATAAAATTACCGTCTTTCTCGCTTTTCAAATTTTCCGTCTTTCTCAAGGTGAAGTAAATTCATCTTTTATTAACTATTTTGTAGGTGGTGACCTTCAAGATCCCGACAAAGACTATTTCCTAATAGAAGAGGACCTTGACGCGGAGTAAAGACGCATAAAGGTAACGGTGAAGGGTTACTCGATATCATTTACGTGTTTTATGTGTTTTCTAGGCTTGTAATCGTATTTAGATTATGGTTAGTATACTTAGGACTTGTGTTGTTGTTGTTGGTTGTTGTTACTTGTTAATTGATATGAGAATTGATGGTTTGTGATGATAAATGAGAATTTTGGTTGATAACTTGTTGGGATTTGATTGTGCCTGAATCCCGTGTAGGACGCAGGCTGCGTCGTGGGACGCAGGCTGCGTCGTGGGTGACGCAGGCTGCGTTACTCGCTGCCGACTGCAGTTTTCCTGCACTGACCCCTTTTCGTAAAATGATCATATCTCCTTCGTTACTTGCTTGTTTTGGGCATGTGACATCCCGTTAGAACCGTAAGAGGATAAGATATCACCTCCATTTAAAATTTCTGCATTTTCATGTCTAGAACTCTATTTATGACCGTTTGAAGTGGACCCTTGTTTTCGTTGGTTTCCAAACAACGTTGTTTTGGAGAGGTGATCTATGTATTTATTAATTATGCTTCATAAACTTCTTCTAATGCCTATGTATCATGTATTGATTCATTTTTATCATAGTTAAGTTTATATAATTCCCTATTCTCATGTTTTGTGACGATTTTTGATGTGCCCCCCCCCCCCTTTGAGTCGGTTTTACCTTATGTATTTGTGGTGAGCACTAATTGTTCAGTGCTTTGAACTCTCATTCCCTGGTCATACTTTATACCCGTTAGACTTAAATGTCGGAGCGGTGAAGTGTAACCGTGATGCCGTTGTGCATTTGTTTAGTGGGGATATGACGACGTTGTTAGGAGACGAACACAATGCGTTGATCGACCCGGCCGTCAAATGTTGTATCCTTGCGAGGTGGTGTCATTGCATGTAGTGTACTATCTTGACTTTTGACTATAGATCTCTTTCCGCCTCTTTCGTGTGGTTTAGCCGAATTTGGGGTACTCGACGTCTTTGTATGATCGAGTCTTGGATGTGGAACGTCTTACCACATGTTGAATCGGGAAATGTCTTATCCCGAGAGTCTGGCCAGGTTTAGACTAGGACCGTATTATTATCGTCGTCCTACCGAGAGGATTAGAGTCTTGTGTGTACGAAACGTCTT
The DNA here is from genome assembly GCA_022085475.1 of Heliosperma pusillum. Taxonomy (NCBI): domain Eukaryota; kingdom Viridiplantae; phylum Streptophyta; class Magnoliopsida; order Caryophyllales; family Caryophyllaceae; genus Heliosperma; species Heliosperma pusillum. The sequence continues at coordinate 12,056 of JAIUZE010074261.1, read as the reverse complement.
ATCGAACATGATTCCGGGAAACGTCTTATCCCGTGAACTTGTTTGTCTAGGTCATGAGTATACGAAACGTCTTATCGTATACGGTTCCGGGAAATGTCTTATTCCGTGAGCTTCCATTGGCTTGTCTTGCTATTGTACATGATGCTAGTGCGTGCCATTAACCGTGAGAGAATATGTTGTATATGTGTATGATTTGACGGTTGTTTGTAAGTTGAGTTATATGTGAACGTTGAGTTGGACTCTTGCCTGAAATAGATGATTGGCGTGGTTTATATGTCGAGTCTCTATCTTATCAAGTATATGCCGCTAACGGTGAGATGTAAGCCCTAGTGAGTATATAGTTGCCTAAGGATGTTTTCCCCGAGTCTTTCTATAATATGATGGTTACGGTTCTGTACTTCAGGTATCGATATTCTTACATATTGAATTGCCTATCTATCCTTATTGTATTTTACATGTATATTTATATATGCATGCTTCTACTTTTGTATTTCCTTCTATGTACGTTTAATGTGATATGGCTGGGAGAACCCGGAGTTACTCCCCACTGACTGTGGCGTTCATGTTTTTCATGGATGAACAGGTTGCTTGATTTGGAGGGCTTTTTGCTTATGATATTTTGGGTTCGGGTGTGAGCTAGCGGGCGTTGTCCCTGGAAGTTTCACCTCTAGACGTTATCTTAGCTAGTTGCTAATCACTTTGACATTTGTTAACCTTTTGAGAGACTACGTCTCTTATCTTATAGTATTTTGTATTCGGTTTATAATTTGACACTCCTCGTATACTTATCTTGCATGTATAAAGGTTTTTAAAATACCGTATTTCCGCTTATTATATCACATGCTTGTATGTTTTATTTCCGCATTCGCGAGGGTTGTCACAGTTGGTATCATAGCTTTATCGCTCCCGACGCACACACGTGAACCCTAACTTAAACTACTTGACCTTAAGATAATAAATGAGAGTTGGGTAGAAGTTAAGGATTTTACTTGGTAGTCTATTTGTTTATGCTAATTGATAGGAATAACTTTATTTGTTTTTGGTTCTTATGAAGATGGTTAGACCACGACTAGTTGAGAACGTTATGTTGGAAGCTCTCACTCAAGTGCTGAAAAATCAGCAAGATGCAGCTTCAGCTCATGCCAACCAAGTTCCCCCTAGAAGGGAGGATAACCATCAAGGTGGCTACACATGGGTAGCTGGACAAATAGCTAGAAGTAAAATTGTACCATATGGTGGAGAACCGGACCCTACGGAGCTATCCGATTGGTTCCGTGAGATGGAGAAGCAGTTCGATCTATACCAAGTCCGAGAAGAGGACAAGGTGAGGATCGCAAAGCACTTCCTGGTGAGGGAAGCTGATAATTGGTGGGCTATCACTAGTGCCACCGCTACTCTCGAAGAGGACTTCAACTGGGCTTGTTTCAAAGCTCTTGTGGAAGGTAGATTCTATCCTAAAGAGCTTAAACAACAAAGGCTCAAGGAGTTCATTGACTTTAAACAAGGCAACTTGTCAGCTCAGAACTTCACTACGGAGTTCAACAAGCTTGCTCATTTTGCTCCGAGGCTTATTCGAGTTGACGAGGACCGAGCCTTCTATTACCGTAACAAGTTGAGTGTAGTTCTTCAAAGTAAGGTAAGGAGGAGCTCTACTTCTTTTGGGGATCTTTATGATGATGCCTTGTGGGCCGAGAACTCAATGAAGGCCGTTAGAGATGAAGCGAAGATGAAGAATCCCACTCCTTCCCCCTCTTTCAATCCAAGGTCAAACTTCAATGACAAAAGATCTCTCGCTCCTTCTTCTTCTAATGCCTATACTAACAAGAGGCGTTTCAATGCTCCCTCAAACTCCAATGCAAGATCACTTGTTCCTTATCACCCTCAAGCTAACTCGAATGCTGCTCCTAGGTCCAATGCTTCCCCTCAAACTCAAGGACGAATTTGTGACGGTTGTAGGACACCCGTTCATCCCGGAGTTGGATGCTATGATAGGCCCCTGTTTTGCTTTTTCTGCAAGAAGCCGGGTCACCGCTTTCGTGAATGCCCCGACCGTCAGACTCCCGCACCCGGTGCCAAAGCTAAGGGATCCATCTTTGTACTCAGCCGAGCCGAAGCTAATGCTCACCTGGAGATCGTGACTGGTAGGTTCACTTCCTTATATCAATTTCGTTTTCCTCTTTCGCCTTCATCTTTTCCATCAGATCGTAGTTCTGGTATGATGCCTCCTAGCGTTCATAGTATCATGTTCGTCTTCCATAATATTTTGTGAGGTAGTTTTCTCTTTAGCTAATGTAAGGAGTTAGTGGGTGTGTTTTGATGATGCACCAAATATGGTACCTACCCGCTCTATTGAGCTAGTTCCATGTTTAGTTGATTATAAGGAATTGAGGATAAACTTAGGGTGAAACTCTCTTGTTGGTTTTTGGACTATGGAGTTTGATGTTGCAATATCATTTTGAGGACCGAGCTAAGCGTAAGGATAGTTGTTGTTGTTAAGGATTATAGTGGTGGCTTTAGACGTTACTTAGGAATTTATTGTCTTTAAATGTTGGACCCTATCAGGAATGTTTACTTGTGGAAATTGGATTTGGTGACCAATCTTGAGGAATATTTTCATAAGCGAAGACCGGTACGTTTTGAGTTTGATGAGCTAGATGATTTGATTAATTGACGTATCGTCACATGTTTGGCAATATGTATGATTTGGAATTGGTACCCATTCTTTGCTTGAGGCATTGCGATTTGACTTTCGAGGATGAAAAAGTCCATTGTAAATTTAGGATAATGAGTTTGAAGTAATTTGAGTCAAGGTATTTTTTTATGGTGAGTCTCTTTTACCTTGTGGATTGTTAGTTGTGGAGTCTACTGTGCCGATGAACTTAGGTAAATATATTGGATTTGAATAATTGGGATTTGTTTGCTCGAAGTTTCATGTTTATGAAATATTTTTGTAGGAATCTAATGATCGAGAATGTTAAGGATAAATTGCACTCTCTTGAGGACTAGTTTTGTTCGTGAAGTTAATGATGTCGAGTTGCGAGCGACGTTTGAATTATCATAGATGAAAGATAGATTTGGAGTTCATTCCTCTCTCTTCCCTCAATTTGATCCTTGCTCAATTTTCTCCTCTTCAATCCTTTCCCCTTTTTGGTCCATTTTGCTCGTTGGACGTACCTCTTAGTATCGCGGTTTGTGATTTCAATGTTCGAGTCGCTCTATGTACGTGAAATGTCTTGTTATTTTGATTTTTCCTTTGAGAAAATCTCCAAATTTCCTTATTGCATTCCTAATTTAACTTTTCAAAGAAGTTTAAAGATGGATTTTGTACCCTCTTTTTGGAGAAAATAGATTTCTTTTGCTTTTATACTTGGAATTTGCGTTTGGTTGGATGTTTGGACTTGTTATTGGAGACGTCTGGTGACTAGTTCTGCACTTACTAACACTTGTTTTGATTTTCGATTTCACTATTTCGACATTGATTTGATTTTTGATAGCTAGAGTTCTCGTTCGCGACGGGCACTCTTGTGATTCGTAAATAAAGTTTCGCACTTATGAAAAATTTCCTTAAACCGTTTTCGAGAAGAACCTCGTTTCATAAATGTTTCTCTTGTAAAAGTTTTAGTATTAATTTTGAAAACCGATTCTTGTCCTTAATACTTTTATTTTCTACTCTCAAGTTTCGAGGACAAAAGTTTTTAAAAGGAGGGGTGATTGTAACACCCGGAAATGTACCCTATTTTTATAATGAAAATATTTACGGATACTTTTCAGTGAATTTAAGTTTTAATTTAGAATTTTATGTTCCGAGTCGAATTTAGAATTTCCGAGTTCGTATTTGGAATTTCCGCGAGATTCCATGTGAATCCCGTCTTAAGGCGACTTTGACTTTTTCTTGACTTTTCCTCATACTCCCTCATACTCTCCTAACCTAATCCATTACTCACACAAACACAAACATTTCTTCTTCCTTAAGAAAAACCAAAACCTTGCCTCCATTTTTGATCCAATCTTTGAATCATCGTATCTCATTCGTTTCTTGCTCAAATTCACGTAAGTTCAACTTATTCTTCCCCTCTTAACTTCCTCTATCCGTATTGATAATAAAATTACCGTCTTTCTCACTTTTCAAACTTTCCGTCTTTCTCAAGGTGATGTAAATTCATCTTTTATTAACTATTTTGTAGGTGGTGACCTTCAAGATCCCGACAAAGACTATTTCCTAATAGAAGAGGACCTTGACGCGGAGTAAAGACGCATAAAGGTAACGGTGAAGGGTTACTCGATATCATTTACGTGTTTTATGTGTTTTCTAGGCTTGTAATCGTATTTAGATTATGGTTAGTATGCTTAGGACTTGTGTTGTTGTTGTTGGTTGTTGTTAGTTGTTAATTGATATGAGAATTGATGGTTTGTGATGATAAATGAGGATTTTGGTTGATAACTTGTTGGGATTTGATTGTGCCTGAATCCCATGTAGGATGCTGGCTGCGTCGTGGGATGCAGGCTGCATCGTGGGAAGCAGGCTACGTCGTAGGACGCAGGCTGCGTCGTGGGTCACGCAGGCTGCGTTACTCGCTGCCGACTGCAGTTTTCCTACATTGACCCCTTTTCGTAAAATGATCATATATCCTTCGTTACTTGCTTGTTTTGGGCTTGTGACACCCCGTTGGAACCGTAAGAGGATATGCTATCACCTCCAATTAGAATTTCTGCATTTTCATGTCTAGAACTCTAGTTATGACCGTTTGAAGTGGACCCTTGTTTTCGTTGGTTTCCAAACAACGTTGTTTTGGAGAGGCGTGATCTATGTTTTTATTCATTATGCTTCATAAACTGTGCTAATGCTATGTTCATGGATTGATTCCGTTTTTCATAGTTAAGTTATATAATGCCCTATTCTCATGTTTTGTGACGGTTTTTTGATGTGCCCCCCCCTTTGAGAGGTTTTACCTTATGTATTTGTGGTGAGCACTAATTGTTCAGTGCTTTGAACTCTCATTCCCCAGTCATACTTTATACCCGTTAGACTTAAATGTCGGAGCGGTGAAGTGTAACCGTGATGCCGTTGTGCATTTGTTTAGTGGGGATATGACGACGTTGTTAGGAGGCGAACGCAATGCGTTGATCGACCCGGCCGTCAAATGTTATATCGTTGCGAGGTAGTGTCATTGCATGTAGCGTACTAACTTGACTTTTGACTATAGATCTCTTTCCGCCTCTTTCGTGTGGTTTAGCCGAATTTGGGGTACTCGACGTCTTTGTATGATCGAGTCTTAGATGTGGAACGTCTTACCACATGTCGAATCGGGAAATGTCTTATCCCGAGAGTCTGGCCAGGTTTAGACTAGGACCGTATTATTATCGTCGTCCTACCGAGAGGATTAGAGTCTTATGTGTATGAAACGTCTTATTGTACATGATTCCAGGAAACGTCTTATCCCGTGAACTTGTTTGTCTAGGTCATGAGTATACGAAACGTCTTATCGTATACGGTTTCAGAAAATGTCTTATTCCGTGAGCTTCCATTGGCTTGTCTTGCTATTGTACATGATGCTAGTGCGTGCCATTAACCGTGAGAGAATATGATGTATATGTGTATGATTTGACGGTTGTTTGTAAGTTGAGTTATATGTGAACGTTGAGTTGGACTCTTGCATGAAATAGATGATTGGCGTGGTTTATATGTCGAGTCTATATCTTATCAAGTATATGCCGCTAACGGTGAGATGTAAGCCCTAGTGAGTATATAGTTGCCTAAGGGTGTTTTCCCCGAGTCTTTCTATAATATGATGGTTACGGTTTTGCACTTCAGGTATCGATATTCTTACATATTGAATTGCCTATCTATCCTTATCGTATTCCACAATGACTCTTTCTGAAGTAGAAGAATTGCTGGATGCTTGATTTGTATCTAGAATAACTAGTGCCTCAGACTGTCCAAGTGCAGCTGAACTTGACACTTTATTCTGATTTAACAGTTCACTGTTCTGTTCAGTTTCCCCTGAATCTGTGTGATCATCAGCATTTATACCTTCCAGCGACGAAGGACCTTCTTTTAATTCAGGATGAGAGTCATTTACAAACCCAATTTCGAAGTCATCATCATCCTGTCATTCAACATTTAAAACATTAGTTTCATCAAATATTATATGCACACTTTCTTCAAAACACATTGTTATCTTGTTATAAACTTTATAAGCTTTGCTATCTGATACGGCTATCGCAACCCTATCAAAGATAAAACCTAACGGTCTCAACAAAATGCAGTGAGGGCAGTCGGGTATCGAATCCACAGGGAGAGGGAATCCTATACCTTGCTAAGTCAGCCAAGGTAACTAGATTGGGGGGTTTGTTTAAATGATTTTCTAACACTACAAGAAAAAAAAAAGGGAAAGAGAAATAAAGAGCGAAATAACAGAAAGGAGAAGAACTAGGATCGTCGGTTCCCCATGGCATCTAGGGTCAGGATAGAAATCAAAGTAAAATCTAAATAGGTTTGTGCGTAGTGAAAAGGTCCTTTCGGTCTGCTATCCGCCCTAAGATACACTAACTTAGCTCTCGCCCTCATTAGCATAATCCCAATGTTCATCACTGATCTGCCCTTTTCCAATCTCTCGATCTAGGTCAAGGGGGTATCAAAACAATCAATTGAATGCGTCGACTCAAACAATTAAAAGCTATTAAATGTGATGATTGCATCCAAACCTAATCTAAAGACTACTAATCAATTCATCTTACCTAAGCCACGGTTCCCCTAAATCCTAGCAAAGGAATTAGCTACGCATAATAGGAAGAACAACAACAACAACAAAAAATAAGAAACAAAGAGACATAGGGAAATAATTAATTGAATTCAAGAACAATAATACCGAATTGGAAAGAAGAAGAAAGTCAGAGGAAGTCCTCCAATTCAGATCCAAAATAACAGTCCAAAATAAAGTCTAGGGTAAAACGTTGTTGTCTAGTCTGAAATCTAGAGTCAGGAGAAGATTTCTATTGTTACGTAGTTTCACCCTTAAGTAGAATAACAAATTACAAGGCGTCCATTGCTTAATACAATATCTCGCGAAGCCAATTAGTATGAAACCTCTCGATCGTGTAGAATTCGTTGTCCAAATCACTCGATCGAGTAACCATAGTGCTCGATCGAGTAATGTCCAAAGCCAGCAGCTCGATCGAGTAGAATGGTTACTCGATCGAGGTCTTCTAATTAATAGCGTAGTCGATCGAAAGCTTGTACACCTCGAACGAGTGATTTGCTCGTGGATTTCGTTCTTTCATTCCTTCAACACAACTTCACGCATTCCGAGACACTAAGATTCCTTTCCGACTCACTTATGCATGCTTGAGCAGCTACAAAATAGCTAGTTTTCCGTCATTCTGGTCCATATCTGCAAATATTACAAAACAAACCAAAGTACACTATTCGGGGGATATTTGTAGTAAAACACTACTAAATAAGCATGGAAATGCGTGCTAATATGGCCTAAAAGGTCTATATAAAATACACGCATCAAACTTCCCCAAACCAAACCTTTGCTTGTCCTCAAGCAAAAAGGATGCAACAAATAAATGGAACAAATAAACTCCGGACTACCGTAAATCGCCTGCTTGAACCAATTTAATGCAACAATCAAACTCAGCAATGTCGACCTTGCTAGACCATCAATGTCGGACTCTCACGGGTCACTCTTCTCTCAGCAAAGCAAAGGGTAAGCATGTTATGTGCAAGAGAGAGAAGGATAAAATAGTCGCTCACCTAACCACGACCGCCGCGTTCATGCAATACCGATTAACATGATAAAAGATTCGGTTACCGTACACATGCACAACCACCATTCAAGGACTATCACACGCCGAATACTCGCAATATTTGGATAAGTGAGGTTATGGGTAAGAAGGGGCAAAACAATAATGGAATAGAGGAGGTAAAGCGTCAAGCTAGCTACCTAATCTTAATCAAATGACAAAAACCGTCTTCTTATCTCATAACAAAGTACACGCCCATGATTCGGCCGACAACTCACTAGAACCAAAAGAATGGAGTGGAAACGAAACTGGGTAGCTTACTCAGCTCTTACTGAATCCCCATATGATATGAATAAAGCATGGGAAAAGAAACCGTTTTTCTTTTTCTTTATTTTCTCTCTCTTTTTTTCTTTTCAAATATTCAGCTAACATTTCCACGGAGACAATTTCAACTTCGATTCCCAAATTCTTCAGATACCAACTCCGTGGCAGGGATGCAAACCAAACTGATTAAATGAAGTAAATACCTCAACTACCAACACTAGACTAGCTCGAGGCAAGGTAGGCTAAATTTGGGATGTAGATTGTGGGTCAACGGGCAGTTTTGGCTGAATGTGAAGTTAAATGGGTAATGAGAAAAAGGGAAATTGCAAGCATTCTCCAAACATGTGATACCGACCGCGAACTCGTCCGTGCAGGCAATAAGAATCAAATTTCATATACATGCAATGCGATGACACGAGGGAGTAACTACTCACAATCCTATATGAACTGGTCATAGATGTCACCAGTTTAAGAGCTCTAGTCCTCAGAAAATGTATGTAGGTTGCCAACATGTCAAGTCAAGTCTATTCGTTCAGCATCGATTAACAGCAAAAGACTATGCAAGAGATATTAACTGTGCAAGGCCGAAACCGAGACTAGATGAAGAGTAGGAGAAAATTGTTCCGACTCGACTAAAATGCAAAAATAAACATGAAATTTTTAGAGTTTTGGAATTCTTGAGTGATTAACAATGCATACGAAAATGCTGTAAAAACGAAATACAGACACGATATGGATGCAAAACCTCCCCAAACCAAATCGTACAATGTCCCCATTGTACAAAGTAAAGGAGAAGAATTGCAAACTAGAGAGAGTCAGAAACTTACAGGAACGCGCGTATAACCGACTTCCCCAAACCGAACCGAAAGGAGGTGCTCCAGGGAATCGATCGAATAGAACACTACTCGATCGAGTGAAAACGAGATGGAGCCTTCTCGATCGACATGGAAAACAGCTGGTCCGAAGGGGTTCTTCGCAGAAATACTCGATCGAGTACCTAAAATGCTCGATCGAGGGGCTGGGACATTCGATCGACTGGAATTGCTACTCGATCGAGTGAAAAATACAGAGCCAGTGGCATCCAAAGCTGCGAGAAGCAAGAAAGTACGCAATTGGAATTGTTCGAGCAGTAGAACAGAAATAAACTACTAAAAAGTTATGAAAACGGTACAACAAACAATAGATCGGGTTGGCTCCCGATAAGCCCAGGTTTATAAGTTCCCGCACGACCCTTGAGCTTCAATCATCAAGCTCCTCGTCTCCGTCGAAGAAGAGCAATTGGACGCGACCCACGACACTGTCAGCTCCATAGTAATGTTTCACCTGAGGCCCATTAACCTTGAACCGGTTACCCTCGGAGTCTTCTATCTCAACGGATCCAAACTGAGTAACAGCAGTTACTGTGTATGGACCGCTCCACCTGGATTTTAGCTTACCAGGAAATAAACGCAGTCGGGCATTGAATAGCAACACCTTCTGCCCGACTTGGAACTCAGGATGTATGATTCGCTTGTCGTGCCAACGTTTGGTCTTTTCTTTGTAAATACGCGAGCTATCATAGGCATTCAAACGGAATTCCTTTAGTGCATCTAGCTGCAACAAGCGTTTCTCACCACACAAGTTAGCATCATAATTAAGTTGGCGGACATCCCACCAGGCTTTATGTTCTAGCTCAACAGGTAAATGACGACTTCCCATACACTAATCGATACGGTGAGGCACCGATAGGTGTCTTAAATGCGGTCATGTAGGCCCATAATGTGTCATCCAGTTTGGCACTCCAATCCTTCCATGATTTAGACACAACCTTACTTAAAATCTCCTTTAGTTCCCTATTAGAGACTTCAACCTGCCCACTAGTCTGAGGATGATACCCCAAACCCCTACGATGTTTGACACCATATTTAGACAGTAAGGTCGTTAGCTGATGGTCCCTAAAATGCATACCCATATCACTAATGACAAGCCTAGGGACGCCAAAACGTAGGAAAATGGTCTTACGAAACAGCTTGATCACGGTCTTGGCATCACAGTTGGGAGTACCAATCGCTTCTACCCATTTAGACACATAATCTACAGCTACCAGAATATACCTGTTACCAAGACTCGACGGGAATGGTCCTTGATAATCAATGCCCCAGACATCGAAAAGCTCAACCTCTAAAATGCCGTTTTGGGGCATCTCATGTCTCTTTGATATGTTTCCTGTCCGCTGGCAAGCATCACAGCTAGCAACAAAAACTTTAGTGTCAGCAAAGAGAGTCGGCCAATAGAAACTAGACTGTAATACCTTAGCCACGGTGCGCGATGGATCGTGGTGACCTCCACAAGGAGAAGAATGGCAGCCTTCTAGGATGGGTCTGATCTCCCACTGCGGAACACACCGTCGGAAAAGACCGTATGCGCATGAATTAAACAAGTATGGATCATCCCAGAAGTAGTCCCGCACATCATGTAGAAATTTCTTTTGCTGCTGATAGGACATATCAGGTGGCAGCTTCTGGCTGACAATGTGGTTGGCATAATCTGCAAACCAAGGTTCAACACCATCTTTAGATTTTATAGAATAGACAGTGCATAAAGTATCATCAGCAAACGAATCATTAATGGGAAGAGAATCCTCCCCCTCTTGTCGCGTCAAACGCGAAAGATGATCCTCTACAACATTCTCAGCGCCTTTCTTGTCCCTGATTTCGAGATCAAATTCCTAGAGAAGGAGTATCCACCTCTACAATCTGGGTTTGGCCTCTTTCTTATTCAGAAGGTGTTTTAGCGCTGCATGATCTGTAAAAACAATAACTTTAGAACCCAACAGATATGATCTAAATTTATCAAGCGCATAAACTACAGCTAAAAGCTCCTTCTCAGTGGTAGCATATTTCACTTGAGCCTCATCCAAAGTTCGGCTCGCATAGTAAATAGCATTCAGAGCTTTGTCTTTCCGCTGGCCGTGTGACATCCCTCGCGAATGCGGAAATATAAAAGATACAAGCATGCGAAATAATATGCGGAAATACGGTATTTTAAAAACCTTTAAACATGCAAGATATATATATAACACGAGGTGTGTCAAAATGTTACAAATTAAAAACGGAATTACAACAAAGAGACGGGGTCTCTTAAAATGTTAGCAAAGAACAAGTGTTTAACAAAACTAGCTAAATTCGTCTAGAGGTGAACTTCCAGGGACAACGCCCGCTAGCTCACACCCGAACCCCAAAACATCATATCCAAAAAGTCATCCAATGCAAGCAACCTGTTCATCCATGAAAAACATGAATGCCACAGTCAGTGGGGAGTAACTCCGGGTTCTCCCAGCCATATCACATCAAACGTACATATAAGGAAATACAAAAGTAAAGCATGCATATATATATATACATGTGAGTTGCGATAAGAATAGATAGGCAATTCTATAGAAAATGATAAGATCATATGGAAATCAAATCTGAAACCATCATGTTATTCAAAGACTCGGGAAAGACACTCTTAGGCAATCGAATATGCTCACTAGGGCTTACATCTCACCGTTAGCGGTATAAGATTGATAAGATTGAGACTCGACAGACAAACCAGTCAAGTCATGCGATGATCACGTAATATCAAACATATTATCATCCATTCACGAACCAAGACAATGACGGTGTCCAATCATGCAATGACCATGAACAATATCATGAAATCACGCATTCAAAGACGACACAAGACAACTTCTCTCACGGTAAAAGAAACGCACTAGCATCGTGTACATGGCAAGTATGATTAACAGGCATCCACGGGATAAAGCATTTCCCTGAACTCATACACGATGCTACATTTCGTATGTGTAGACTCATTTTCCTCCTGGTAGCACGACGATAATAATACGGTCCTAGTCTAAACCTGGCCAGGATCTCGGAATATAACGTGTTCCGATTCGACATGCGATAAAGCGTTTCGCATCCAAGACTCGGTCTTACAATATATATGCCGAGTACCCCAAA
>JAIUZE010074260.1:0-33976 GCA_022085475.1 Heliosperma pusillum | reverse complement strand
TTTGTTTGTCGAGTCTCAACCTTATCAAACTTATACCGCTAACGGTGAGATGTAAGCCCTAGTGAGCGTATTCGGTTGCCTAAGAGTGTCTTCCCCGAGTCCTTGTATAACATGATGGATTCGGATTTGTACTTCATATGCACTTACTCTTATAGATTGAATTGCCTATCTATTCTTATTGTATTTCGAATGTATATTCATATATGCATGATTTTACTTTTGTATTTCCTTCTATGTACGTTTAATGTGATATGGCTGGGAGAACTCGGAGTTACTCCCCACTGACTGTGGCGTTCATGTTTTTCATGGATGAACAGGTTGCTTGATTGGATGGCTTTTTGCTTGTGGTATTTTGGGTTCGGGTGTGTCTAGCGGGCGTTGTCCCTGGATGAAACACCTCTAGACGTTGATTAGCTAGTTGCTAATAACTTTGTTGTTGGTTAACATTTTGAGAGACTACATCTCTTGTTGTATTTCATACTTTAGTTGTAACATTTGACACTCCTCGTATCTTCTATTTGCATGTAAAAAGTTTTAAAAACACCGTATTTCCGCTAATTAAATCACATGCTTGTATGTTTTATTTTTGCATTCGCGAGGGTTGTCACAGTTGGTGTCAGAGCTTTATCGGTCTCGACGCACACACGTGAACCCTAAACTTAAACTACTTGACCTTGAAATAATGAATGAGAGATGGGTAGACTTAAGGACCTAAGGTGGTAGTCTTTGGTGTACTTGATGTTTGTTAGGTTCTAACTTGTTTGTTGATTGTGTATGCCTTAGACAAATTTCGCTCGTACCTAATAGGATCAAAAGTTATTGTCTACACTAATCATGCTGCCTTGAAATATCTGCTTTCAAAGAAAGAGGCAAAACCTAGACTTATCCGATGGATCTTACTCCTTTAAGAGTTTGATTTAGAGATCCGGGATAAGAAAGGAGCATAGAATGTAGTCGCTGACCACCTCTCAAGGATAAGAGTAACTGAAATAGGATTACCAACGCCAATTAATAATTCGTTCGCTGATGATTCATTAATGGCAATTGCGGACTCTTCTCCTCGGTATGCTGATATTGCCAACTTCCTTGTCAGTCGCCAGCTACCCTCCGACCTTTCTTATCACCAAAGAGAGAGATTTTTGCATGATGCAAAATTCTTTGTTTGGGTTGACCCCTATCTTTTCAAGCAGTCCTCAGATGGTTTGTATAGACGTTGTATCCCCCAGTGGGAAGTAAAAGGAGTTTTAGAAGGATGCCACTCATCTGCTTATTGTGGTCATCATGGTCCGTCCAAGACTATAGCCAAAGTCTTACAATCCAGGTTTTTCTGGCCCTCGATGTTTAAAGATTCAAAAGACTTTGTTATAGCTTGTGATGCTTGTCAACGAATGGGTCAAATATCCAAAAGACATGAAATGCCTCAAAACGGCATATTAGAAGTCGAGATATTCGATGTCTGGGGTATTGACTATCAAGGACCATTCCCTTCTTCAAATGGAAATCGTTACATTTTAGTCGATGTCGACTATGTTTCAAAGTGGGTAGAAGCAATTGCCACCCCCACTAATGATGGTAGAGCTGTGATACGACTATTTAACAAGATAATCTTTCCGTTTTTTGGTGTACCCAGAGCCGTGATAAGTGATCGAGGAACTCATTTCGGAGAAAAGCAGTTAGACACTCTGCTTGCAAAGTATGGTGTGTATCAGAGACGAGGTTTAGCCTACCACCCTCAGACCAGCAGTCAAGTAGAATTCTCAAACAGAGAACTAAAAACAATTCTTTAGAAAGTTGTCTCGAAATCTAGAACATATTGGAGTAATAAGCTCGATGACACCTTATGGGCTTATCGCACAGCTTTCAAAACCCTAATTGGAACATCTCCCTATTGATTGGTTTATGGAAAGGCATGTCATCTCCATGTCGAGCTAGAGTACAAAGCTCACTGGGCTATTAAAGAACTCAACTTGGACACTAAGCTTAGCGCTGATAGACGACTTTTGCAACTCAATGAGCTAGAAGAGTTTCGTTTGCAAGCTTACGAGAATTCTAGGATTTATAAAGAGAAAACGAAGCGTTGGCACGACAAGAGGATAATCAGAAAAGAATTTAATGTCGGTGACCAAGTACTTCTCTTCAACTCCCGTTTGAAAATTTTTCCGCGAAAACTTCGATCAAGATGGTCTGGACCATTCACTGTCACATATCTAAGCAAGTACGGTTATGTGGAAATAATGATAAGTAATGGTGAAAAATTCAAGGTCAATGGACTTCGATTGAAACTCTACTATAGAAATTCAATTATCGAATGCTTAGATATATTCTATATCGAGCTTCAATTCCCAACCAAATGATTTCACAGAAGAATTCGTCGAGCGAGACGTTAAACCAGCGCTTCTCGGGAGGCAACCCGTGTTTCCTTTCTTTTTGCATTTTATTTTTTTGCTTTCCCTTTTTCGTTGTTTTGTTAAGATTTATTTTGCAGATGAAAGAGTTTTTGAAGAATTTATAAAGACCTTCCTTGTCAAGTCTAAAAGACTAGCTTGGGGGAGTCTGCGCTGACTAGTAAGCTTCACTCTCATTTCATCTTTTTCCCTTTTTACCCTTCTTCCCATTAAGCATCTCGTTGCATATTTAGTCTTTGTGCTCACATTGAGGACAATGTGATGTTTAGCTTGGGGGAGGGATTGCATATTCCCATTCTGCATTTTAGTTGTTTATATTTTTCAAATTTTTGAATAAGAAAAGTGAAAATTTTAAATTTTTGAACATAATTGAATGCTTTTCATGTGTTGCTTGCTTGTTTACTATGCTATCATTTTACATTTCCCAAACTTAGAGCTTTCAAAAGATAATGATTCAATATTCATTGAATTGTGCATACCTGGGGAAGTCTTGTACACAGTAGGCATGGAATGAATCTATAGATATGTACGCTTGATCTTGACATTTGGCAAGTTAAATATATTGTAAGGTAGAACCTCCTTAGGCAGGTACATCTATACCCAGTCTCATCTAGGTGTGTGTAGTTCTCCTTGTGTTGTGTGTCATGTCAAAACGCATAAGTATGGTTCTCATTTCATTCCTATAAGCATTGCATTCATGATTCACTAAGATTTGAAGCCTTTTTCACTCTGAATTACCCCTCAAAATTAACCCCTTCGTACAAATAGTTCACAAGATAATAGCTACATATAAAAACTGCCTACCTTTTGAGCTAGTAGTTAGACTATAGTGTATGGGTGCTCTTTTGAGATGATTTGTTCTTTTATGTCAAAGTGAATTTGGGAGAACCAAAATGTTCAAGAAGTGATATTATGTTCATGAAAAAGAAGAAAAACAAAAAGAAATAAAAAAAGAAAAAAGAAAGAAATAAATAAAAAAAAAAAAAAAAGAAATAAAATAAGAAGTTGTGAGTATCTCCTCAAAATGTCAATTCAATATTCAGAATGAGTTTACCCTTATGTTTCGTGTGCAATAAGCCAATTTGTTGCTTTTGGTTTCGTTATTCGTCTTTTGGGAATTAATCGAAAGTTTGGATTGAGTATTTATCTATCATTGGTCAGTTGCTAGCTCATTCTAACCTTCACATGACCATAACTGTTTATCCACCTTTCACCCATTTCCCAAAGCCTTCTTCATTTTCTTTTTCAGCTTCTTTTCTATGTGCATTATGATCTTTGACTTGTAATTTGAATTGTTTACCATATTAGACTGCGGACACATTTTCATAAGTCGTAGATAAGTGAGTGTCTCAAAAACATTTATACATAAAGAAATCACCTTTTACATACATGAGTGTTCGAGTGTGCCATGAGAGTCAATTTGTCAAAAGATCATGCAAGAGCCGAAAATTCTGTAGTGAAATTGTAACACCCGCAAATGTACCCTATTTTTCTAGTAAAAATATTTTTCGGATACTTTTCAGCAAATTTTAGTTTTAATTTAGAATTTAATTTTCCGAGTCGAATATAGAATTTCCGAGTTCGTATTTGGAATTTCAGCAAGATTTCAAGAAAAACCCGTCTTGAGCCGTCTTTGACTTTTTCCTTGACTTTTCCACTTACTCTTCATATACGCCCTCACAACCCTAACACCCTCATTCAATCTTCTTCTTCTTTCTCACTAAGTAAACCCCAAATCCCTAGCCTCCATATTTGATCCATCTTCGAATCATCGCTACGCTTTCATTTCTTGCTCAAATTCATCTAGGTTCGTCTTATTCTTCCCCTCTTAGCTTCCTCTATCCGTGTTGGTAATAAAATTACCGTCTTTCTCGCTTTTTAAATTATCCGTCTTTCTCAAGGTGAATGATATTCATCTTTTATTATCTAATTGTATGTAGGTGGAGACTAGGAAGGTTTAGAAACCGTTTAAAGACGCGAAAAGGTAACGGTGAAGGGTTTTTGGTTTGTGATGATAAATGAGGATTTCTTGCTCAAATTCATCGCTAGTTGTTAATTGATATGAGAATTGATGGTTTGTGATGATAAATGAGGATTTTTGGTTGTTGATAATATGTTGGTTTTGAACGTTCCTGAATCCCGTGTGGGACGCAGGCTGCGTCGTAGGACGCAGGCTGCGTTAGGCGCGGCTGACTGCAGTTTTCCTGCACTGACCCTTTTTCGTAAAATGATCATATCTCCTTCGTTACTTGCTTTCGTTGGTTTCCAAACAACGTTGTTTTGGAGAGGTGATCTATGTTTTTATTCATTATGCTTCATTAACTTGTTCAAATGCTTATTTATCATGTATTGGTTCATTTTTATCATAGTTAAGTTTATATAATTCCCTATTCTCATGTTTTGTGACGGTTTTTGGTATGTCCCACTTTGAGTCGGTTTTTACAAATGTTACGGTTTGAGCACTATTTTGTCTTGTACTTTGTACTCTCATTCCCTTGGCTACCTCCACGTTCGTAAGGCTTGAATGTCGGAACGAGGAGGTATCCTACTGCTTAAATGCATGTGTTAGTGGGCATACGACGACGTTGTTGGGAGTTGAACGCTATGCGTTGATCGACCCGGCCGTCAAATGTTTTGTACTTGCGAGGTGGTGTTATTTGCATGTAGCGTACCGCTTGTTATGTGGCTCGAGCTCTTTTCCGCCTCTTTCGTGAAGGTTGACCGAATTTTGGGTACTCGGCGTCTATGATTGACCGAGTCTTGGATGTGGAACGTCTTACCACATGTCGAATCGGAACACGTCTTATTCCGAGAGTCTGACCAGGTTTAGACTTGGACCGTATTATTATCGTCGTCCTACCGGGAGGAAATTAGTCTACATATACGAAATGTGATCGTGTATGCGTTCAGGGAAACGTCTTATCCCGTGGATGCCTTTTAATCATACTTGTCATGTACACGGTGCTAGTGCGTTTCATTTACCGTGAGAGATGTCGTCATTGTGTCGTTGTGTTTGGATGAATGATTATATGATTGATCATTGAATGACTTGGCATGGTTTGTTTGTCGAGTCTCAATCTTATCAAACTTATACCGCTAACGGTGAGATGTAAGCCCTAGTGAGCTTATTCGGTTGCCTAAGAGTGTCTTCCCCGAGTCTTTGTATAACATAATGGATTCGGATTTGTACTTCATATGCTCTTACTCTTATATATTGAATTGTCTATCTATTCTTATTGTATTTCACATGTATATTCATATATGCATGATTTTACTTTTGTATTTCCTTCTATGTACGTTTAATGTCATATGGCTGGGAGAACCCGGAGTTTCTCACCACTGACTGTGGCGTTCATGTTTTTCATGGATGAACAGGTTCCTTGATTGGATGGCTTTTTGCTTGTGGTATTTTGGGTTCGGGTGTGAGCTAGCGGGCGTTGTCCCTGGATGAAACACCTCTAGGCGTTGATTAGCTAGTTGCTAATAACTTTGTTGTTGGTTAACATTTTGAGAGACTACGTCTCTTGTTGTATTTAATACTTTAGTTGTAATATTTGACACTCCTCGTATTTTCTATTTGCATGTAAAAAGTTTTAAAAACACCGTATTTCTGCTAATTAAATCACATGCTTGTATGTTTTATTTCCGCATTCGCGAGGGTTGTCACAGAAATTCTTTGTGCTGCGCCGTTATGTAAATCTCAGACATGTTTATGTATCATTCTTGCCCACGTTGTTTTTGGGCTATAATTCATTATGTTTCCAAAAGTTTTACGTTGAGATTTGTTTCTTGATGGTAGTAGCCAATGCTTGCAGCCCTTGTCCTGGTATTGTTTGTTATGTTTGCTTGAGGACAAGCAAAGGTTTTGCTTGGGGGAGTTTGATAAGAGAATATTTGTATGATTTTAATCCCCAATTTAGCTCAGTTTTGTATATCAATTGTTCTTTGATAAGCCATTTTATGAGCTAATATCGTCTTCTAGGCGAATTCCTATGTTCTAACCTGTTTTGTAGGGAAAGTGACGTTTCTACGCCCTTTTTCTATATTCTCGAGCATTTGCCAAGAACCCGACGATTTGAAAAAGTAAGCTTGACCAAGTCAAAGGCATTTCAAGAAGGTTCACTAATTTAAAAGAAAGAAGAAGTAAAGACGGTTTCGCAGTTGTTAAAAGATCGATCAGTTAGGCGAAGAAATCATCGCTTTGCATCAAACCCTATCAACAAACCCGACTCAAGGGGTCAAGGGGGATAATGGAAGTCAAGTCATATGCAAGGGGAGATGAAACGAAGGTCAAAGCTTCTAGAATGCAATTTACCCGATCGGGTAAGTGGTGTACCCGATCGGGTAGCTCTGCTGCTTCGAGCAATTGCTTCGACTTCCTCCCTTTGTCCTATATGATCAATGCATGACCCCTTCCCCACGAAACCCTACTGATATATAAAGGATGCTTCAGCCACCACTTCAACACATCTCTTCAACAACAACTTCACACAATTCTCTTCTTACAATTCTCTTTAGTTTAGAAACTCTAGTTTAGATCATCTTCTTCTTCTTTTGTCTTTAGTTTCTTAGTTTATTTATGTCTTTTCTACATCAAATCTTTAGCTTAGATCAATAATATTTTCATCCTTGTAATCTTCTTTGTGTGGTTCAAGTATTGTAATTGGTGGATCGACTATTCTATGCAAGGAATTTCTATTATCATTGTCATTATCGTCGTTGATCGTCATCTAGGTATTCCTATTTTACCTTTTGTTTAAAGTCTTTATATTTCTTATTTGATTGTTATTCTCTTTACATGTTATCTTAGATTCATTTTTCATACCGTTATAATCTTCATATTCACTAGATTATCCATTTAGCGTCGTTATTATCGCCATATAAAGAGTCCTAAAATATTGTCGAAATCAAATAAACATGTTTATCCTAGTTTTTATTATCATCGTAGATATAAACATTACCATGAGTGAGTAGTCGTTTTTATAGGGTGTAGGGTAGCCATGTAGGTCGATTAAAAGATAATAATTGGATAAAAGAAATTATGCTTTTAAAACATCGTGTCTATGCATGTTTGGACTAAAACGATAGTTGACGATTCCTGATCAAAATCATTGACTAGAATGGAATTCTTTTCAAGGTAAAAATACGTGAATTGAATACACAAAGTATGACATGGTAGATTAAGACCTAGTAAATTGCCTAAAAGACTGCTAGACCATCTGATCTATGATTGTAATGAACACATCATTCTGACGAACTCACAATGAATTATTTGCATGTTCTCCATCCAATTTCATCAATAAGTTAATCTGCATGTGTGAACCTACTTCCCTAGATTCTTTTCATCATTGTTAATTCATCATTTGATTTATTGTTTTCATTTCGATTTACTTTTATTTTGTTTTTATTTAAGCTTTTTATTAGTTTAGAAATCAAAATTCCAAAACCCAGAAATTCGTTAGATAAAATCCAATTGCAAGACATTTCACATTCTATAGGAAACGCCTTCTCCCTGAGGATCGATACCTACTTCCCTTATTACAATAATTTGTTATTAGTCTAGCCTGGGTGATTATCTTTGACCAGGGCTTGCGACATGCCCGATCACTGAACCGTATACGATAAACATGTCGTATACTCAAGACTGTAATCCTCTCGGTAGGACGACAACAATATGGAAGTCCTAGTCTAAACTTGGCCAGACTCTCAGGATAAATCATCTCGGTTCGACATGCGACAAACACTCGCATCCAAGACTCGATTCTTTCGGCTAAATCCACGAGGAAGCGAGTACCCCATATTCGGCTAAACCCGCTCGAATGAGGCGTAAAGAGTACAAGCATCATCCTCCTGCTAATGCCGCTTAGAGATGAGGCCAAGAATGAACAAGCAAGTACGCTACATGCAGTGACACCATCTTGCAAGGATACGACTTTTGACGGTCGGGTCGATCAACGCTATGTGTTCATCTCTCAACAACGTCGTCACATCTCCACTAACAAATGCACCACCGTTAAGATTGTACCCCTATCGCTCCGACATCAAGTATAACGTGTGTAGAAGTGCAATCGGGAAATGAGAGTTCAAAACCTCCAATGTACAAGACTCGATCCATTACACAAGGCATAAGTGGCATAAAAGGGGTAACATGCTAAAACCATCACAAATGAAGTAATATGAAAAATAAGAGGAAAGGGAGAAACAGGGGGTCCCAGCCGATCAGGGGGACCGGTGGGCAGGTACCCGACTGGGCACCACGACAACACCAAACAACAACAACAACAATGAGCAGGGACTCCCAGACGGTCGGTGTGACCGGCGGCTGGCTACCCGGCTGAGGTCATGGGCAAACCGAGAAAAGAAGTAAAGAGAAAATAAGGTGGGGCTCCCAGCCGGCTGGGCGGAGGCTGGCTACCTGGTTGGGCACGCACAACAACAACCAACATTAACAAACAACAGGGACTCCCAGCCGATTGAGGTAGGCGGCGACCGGCCACCCACCTGGGACACGCGTTACTCCAAAAATAACAAAACTTCACCAATTAAGGAACAGCGGCTCCCAGCCGGTAGGGGTAGGCGGCGGCCGGTAGGTCGGCCTAAGCATGAAGCTCGCGAAAATCAACAAACAACAATAACAACTCAAATTCAATTACTCCCCAATCATTTCTTCGTTCATTTATCATCATCAAATCACATTAAATGCAACATAATCATGTCCAATCATTACCTATAGCCACTTAATACATCATGAGACGACATTTATTACCCAAACACAAGTTTAACATATTAAATGAGTAAATCAAACAACATTAACCTAACTTTGCATAAGATTAACATATGAGGTAAATTCCAACATATAATAGATTAGTAATCATATATTCATGCTAGTATAACGTAATTAACTCATATCTCATGTGAAAATCTATCCCAAACACATAAACGCATAAGATGTTACATCGATTATCCCATCTACGTTACCTCGATTATCACTTTGAATCTTTGATTCCCAAGCTAACCATCAAACAACACGAAGTCCTTGACTCAACACCTTCAAAGTCCACTTTTTCCCGACAAAAGACGCGGTTAGAAGCCCAAAAACGAAATCTGAAAAAGATGGTCTTAAAACAAAGTCAAATGTTTCGATCGTTTTTTGGCTAGAAATAAAGAGGATGGTGAGATGATTCCGAAACATTAAACGGAATTGAATTTGGTTAAGAAACGAAGAAGTTATGTCCGTCTTAAGTTAATATTTAGAAAATTGGATTTTATAGAAAGTTGGAAGAATTGGGTATTTTATGTTATGAAAAGGAAGAGGAGGATGAGAGGAGAAGATTGATATAAAAATCGTCAAGTTTCGTTGAGAGACAGAGAAATGACATCCGTCTTAAGTTTATGAACTTATGAAGGTTTTAATGAGGTTTTGGTGTTTTGCTTCCTTTGCAGCCTCTGAAGCGGCATAGTACTCGGACTCAGTCGTAGAATCTGCTATAACACTCTGCTTGGAGCTTTTCCAGCTGACCGCAGTGCCATTAAGAGTAAATACGAATCCAGACTGAGATTTCGAGTCATCCCGATCCGTTTGGAAGCTAGCATCTGCGTAACCGGTTGCGCAAAGCTCAGTCTCTCCTCCATAAGTCAATACCCAATCCTTAGTCCTCCGTAGGTACTTAAGGATATTTTTAACAGCCATCCAGTGTGTTTCACCTGGATTGCCTTGGTACCGACTGGTCATACTCAAAGCATATGCCACGTCTGGACGTGTGCATATCATGCCATACATGATCGATCCTATAGTTGATGCATAAGGAATTCGACTCATGCGCTCACCCTCTTTAGGTGTCTTGGGTGCCTGAGCTTTACTCAAATGCATCCCAGACGTCATTGGAAGATACCCCTTCTTGGAGTTGGTCATGCTGAACCTTTCAAGAATCTTATCTATATTAGACTCCTGACTGAGTGATAACATCCGTCGGTATCTATCTCTGTAGATACGGATTCCCAATATGCGTTGTGCCTCGCCCAGATCTTTCATCTGAAAATGGTTCTTTAACCATACCTTAACCGAAGATAATAGAGGAATATCATTCCCTATCAAGAGTATGTCATTGACATACAATATCAAGAAAACGATTTTACTCCCACTCGACTTGACATATAAGCATGGTTCACCATTTGCTTTTATGACTTTGTCGAAACGATGATTCCAACTCCGAGAAGCTTGCTTAAGTCCATAAATTGAACGCTTAAGCTTGCACACTTTCTTAGGATTTTTGGGGTAAATGAAACTTTTGGGTTGTACCATGTACAACTCCTCCTCCAAATAACCGTTTAAGAAGGCGGTTTTCACGTCCATCTGCCAAATTTCATAGTCATGAAAAGCGGCAATCGCTAAGATTATCCGAATGGAACGCAGCATGACTACGGGTGCAAAAAATCCATCATAATGCAATCCGTGCACTTGAGTGAAACCTTTTGCCACTTGTCGTGCCTTATAGGTGTCTGGTTGTCCCCCTATGGAATGCTTTATCTTGTAAAGCCATTTGCACTGAAGAGGCCGAACCTTATCAAGCAAATCAACTAGATCCCATACGTCATTCTCCTACATAGAGTCCATCTCGGATTGCATGGCCTCAAGCCATAGCTTTGAGTCGGAACAGGTCATGGCTCCTTTATAGGTAGCGGGTTCGTTACTCTCTAGGAGCAAAACATCGTCTCTATCGTTCTCCTCGACCATACCAATGTATCATACCAATGTATCTGTATGGAGGTATGGAGACTCTACCCGACCTTCTAGGTTCCTCAGGAATATTAACCGCAGCAGAAGATGAAGGAACATCTTCCTCGATCGATTGCTCGGTTGTTGGTTCTTGAGTCTCCGACAGATCAAAGGTTCTATCACTCGTCTTGTTCTCGAGAAATTCTTTCTCTAGAAACTTCGCACTAGCTGCAACAAAAACACGTTGTTCGGTAGGCGAGTAAAAGTAATGACCAAACATTCCTTTTGGATAACAAATAAAGTATGTCTTGACCGATCGCGGGCCGAGCTTATCCTCGTGTCTCCACTTGACATAAGCCTCGCAGCCCAAACCCAAATAAAGGACAAGTTACGGACTGTTCCCTTCCACATTTCAAATGGAGTCTTGTCAACAGCTTTAGACGGACTTCGGTTAAGAATAAGAGTAGCTGACAAAAGAGCATAGCTCCACAATGAATCAGGCACTACCGTGTGACTCATCATGGATCGAACCATATCAAGTAATGTTCGATTTCTCCGTTCGGACACACCATTTAATTGAGGTGTTCCAGGTGGAGTTAACTGTAGTACTACACCACAGTTTTTAAGGTGTTGATCAAACTCGTTCGAAAGATATTCGCCACCACGATCTGAACGTAGTGCTTTAATCTTTCTACCTAGCTGGTTTTCAACCTTATTCTGGTATTCCTTGAACTTATCAAAGGACTCACTTTTGTGCTTCATTAAGTAGACATATCCATATCTACTTAAATCGTCCGTGAAAGTGATAAAGTATCTATAGCCATCTTCAGCGTTGATTGACATAGGTCCACACACATCAGTATGTATGAGTCCTAATAAGTCAGCAGCGCGCATTCCAACACCTTTGAAGGAAATTCGAGTCATTTTGCCTATGAGACATGATTCACGTGTTTTTTCATTTATGTGTCCCATACGGCAATGCCATAGATAGGTTTGATCTTTGTCACCAACCTTTACCTTTTTATTACTCACATGCAATATATCTGTGGTTTGATCTAAAACATAAATCCTATTCATGGAAACTGCTTTACCATAAATCATTTCGTTAAAGGAGAAAATACAGCTATTATCCTTTATTACAAATGAAAAACCGTTCTTATCGAGTACGGAAACAGAAATAATGTTTTTAGATAAACTGGGTACATAGTAACAGTTATTTAAAAATAACTCAAATCCACTTGGGAGTTGGATTACATATGTTCCCACTGAAACGGCAGCTACTCTTGCTCCATTCCCCACTCGCAGGTCTACATCACCCTTTTCGAGAGTTTTGATGTTTCTTAGGTTCTGCAAATGATTACACAGATGAGAACCACAACAAGTATCAAGTACCCAAGTTCCGAAACTTGCATGGTTAATCTCAATCATATGAATAAAAGAAGACATACCAACAGGAGTGACGCGGCCTGCTTTTACGTCTTCAGCATACAAGGGACAATCCCGCCTCCAATGCACAGTCTTGTGGCAATGGTGGCACTCCATGTTTTCTTTGCTCTTTGTCTTGCCTTGTGAGCTACTACTAGTCTCACCAGGCCCACTCTTGCCCTTTCGTGGCTTCTTGAACTTCGGCTTCCCTACAGCTAGGTTGGCCTGAGCCTTGCCCTTACCCTTACCCTTGTTTGCAATCATGAGAACGTCATGCTTCAGGCTCCCACTCAATTTCAGATCCTTCTCAGTCTGTATGAGAATTTAGTGTAGCTGATGAGGATTTCAATTCAAATCTTTCATATAGTAATTTGCCCTGAATTGGGCAAAACCATCATGAAGTGAATGAAGCATGCGGTCAATAACCACGCTCTCTTTGATTTTGCAATCAAGTGCGTCCAGTTTTTCGAGATTCTCGATCATATCGATAATGTGTGGGCCAACCGGTTGGCCCTTCTGGAGTTTCGCTTCAAAGAAGCGAGTGGTAGGCTTATATATAACGATCTGCGGTGCTTTGGAGAACTTGTTAGTGAGCGTGGTGAAAATCTTGTTTCCACCTTGGGCAATGAATCGTCTTTGCAAATTGGATTCCATTGAAAACATGAGTACGTTCTTTATCGCACACGCCTCCATTACGAAATCACTATAAGCAAGTGATTCATTTGCTCCTACATTGGGGCCTGGGTTAGGCGGTAGTGGCTCAGTCAAGTACTTAAGTTTACCGTCAGCTATGGCAGCATTTCGTAATGAAGCCTCCCAGTCCGCAATATTGGACCCGTTATTTTTCAGTCGCGAATACTGATTCATATTGTCCATGAACATCTTAAGCCAGGATTCGCGTGCGAGCGTGGCACTTGGCATAGGGGCATCAGCATGTCCAGCCATTTGTTATAACAGTTTTATCGATATAAATGAATGCTACACTGCGAAAAGGAGATAAAACATAATAAGCATTTTCATCGTTTTAATTAAGTCTAATGCAAAACCGATTAATGCGAAGACTCTTGCATTTACACAATTGACCTCCCTCAAGTATTATATAAATGATCCCAAGATTTAATTTCTGTAAATTGATAAGCCAACTTCTTGGCTAATTCTACTTTTAGAATTCCTGGTCGATAAATTTCTGTAAATTCTATCTTTAGTACATCATAATCACGAGATATTACTCGGACTATAATGTTGAGATAAAATAGGTCAACACATACTACTTACCCAACGTAGAAGGGGTCATATAGAGAGTAAGGTCCTATATGCCTACCGACGAAGAAGGGAGTCATAGCAGTTTTCCCTATAAAGACTAATCTCAATTTTGGGTTTTAGAGGAAGGTCCATCAGCCTAATTACATTAATTGTTATTAGCCTAGTCTGGGTAATTATCTTTGACCAGGGCTTGCGACAGGCCCGATCAAATTTTGGCGCCGTTGCCGGGGAGCACGGTTTAGTTTTCCTTTTTCTTGTGATTTTTATTGCAATTAGTTTTATCTAGTCTTTAGGAACCCAAATTACTTCAGACCTCTCTTGATTTTTCATCTTAGATTTTCAATCTTATGCCCAGATCTTCTAGACTAGGGACCCCTATCACTTTAGACCCCGATCTAGAAAGGACTCTGCGTAGGAGACGAAAGCTATTAAACGAAATATGAAAAGCTTCTGGTACTTCAAATTTAGACCATTCTCATCTCCATTCTCAAAAACCAATCAACCTTTAAACAACACTTCATCTTCATCTTCACAAAAGAAAATGGTTCGACTTTCATACCATTCCAAACCAACTGCAGATACACTTCCAAGGGGTATTTCTACACCCCAAATCGCAGCCCAAAACTTTGAAATCAAACCTGCCTTCATCAGTTTAATAGAAAGAAGTCAATTTGGTGGCAATGCCACAGAAGATCCCAACCTTCATATTCAAAATTTCTGTGACTATTGCTCCACAATTAGACAAACTGGAGTATCCCAAGAGCAGATTAGGGAAATGCTCTTTCCCTTCTCTTTAACAGGAAAGGCTAAACTTTGGATCAATAGCCTTGACCGAGTTGCCTTAGGAATAGCCGACTGGGATAGCCTAGCTCTTGCTTTTTATCAAAAGTACTTCCCACCAGAAAGAACCGCACTCTAACAGAGTCAAATCACTGGATTCCGTCAGAGAGGCGATTCAAGCCTTTATGAGGCATGGGAAAGGTATAAAGAACTACAAAGAGAATGCCCTCATCATGGCCTTGATTCATGGTTCTTAGCTATCACCTTCTACAACGGTTGTTGTAGCGAATCGAGTTATATCTTCGATTCCGCTAACAATGGTCGTTTCGATCAAATCAATGTAGAAATAGCTAGTGCAACTATCGAGTCAATGGCAATTCACGACACTCAGTATAGCAACTCACGTGCTATGCCGCTCAAAACCAAGCAGGAAGATCCAAGCAAAGTAGCACTCCTAGAAGCCCAATTAGCCCTTCTGCGGCAACAAGTAGGAAGCTCTTCCCAATCCAAGCAACATGTTAACGTCACTAACCACGTAGTGGAATGTGAGACATGTGGGGTTGGAGGACACATGTGGGGTTCTCTAGAGCAAGTCAATGCCTACCAAGCATATAGGCAAGGCAATGCTTTCTCAAACTTCTATAATGAGAACACAAAGAACCATCCTTTTTTGTCCTACAAAAGCACCAACATTCAGAATTTCCATCATCAGATTCAACAACCTTTCATACGACATCAACAAAAGCCCTATAATCCACCTGGTTTTCAAAACCAGAGACCTCCATTTCAACCTAACTTTGATCAACCTTACCAACACCAACACCAACCTTAACACCAACCACCCCAAAATCAAAGCCAACCCAATGACTCAAGCCTGATCAAAATTGAATCCATGCTTCTTCAAGTTGTTCAAAAACAAGATTCAATGTTTGCTTTACTTCAAAAGAGTGATCAAGCTCAAGATGCTGCCATCAAGATGCTTGAAACTCAAATGGCCCAATTGGCTACCTCTATTACCCAAAGGAAACAAGGCCAACTCCCTCATGGTGAGCAACCGAGGGACACCGCTAATGCTATCACCCTTAGGAGTGGTATCACTTATAAGGAACTTCAGCAACCCCATGAAACAATAGTTGAGCCAACACCTGTAGAAAGCCAAAAAGATTCCCAACCATCCACCGCTAAGGAAGCGGAAAACAAAGAAAAGAAGGATGAGTGAAGGAACCCATCAAGATCCAAGTTCCATTTCCCCAACGCTTGAGGAGAAATCCTAAGGAAACCCAGTTTACCAAATTCATGGAAGGAGTCAAAAACCTCCAGGTGACGGTTCCCTTCACTGAATTGATCACTCAAATCCCTTCTTACACAAAATTCATGAAGGATATCTTAACTAAGAAGAGGACTTTAGATGATGTTGAAATCATAACATTCACAGCTGAGTGCAGTGCTTTGTTGCAAAATAAGTCCCTTCCTAATTTAAAGGATCCAGGTAGTTTCTGTATACCTTGCACTATAGGCACCTACAGAATTGATAAAGCTCTATGCGATCTAGGTGCCAGTGTAAGCGTCATGCCTTATTCCATATGCGAAAAGTTAAATATGGGAATTCTGAAATGCATCAGTGTCACTCTACAAATGGCAGATCATTCTTTAAAACAACCTATGGGAGTTTTAGAAGATGTGCCTATCAAAGTAGGAAAGTTTTTCATTCCCGTCGATTTCATCGTTCTAGATATGGCTGAAGATTCTCAAATCCCTATTATTTTAGGAAGGCCATTTCTACACACTGTCGGAGCAGTAATCGATGTTAAAAATGAAAAACTGACACTAGAAGTAGGTGATGATAAAGTCACCTATAACTTGAAACGTGCAATGAAAATCCCCATGCTAGAAGAGCCTTGCTGTTTTATTGATATTGTCGACTCCATTGTTAATGAATCTTTGTATCCATCAATAATCGAGGATCCTATAGAGGCAATCTTGTTGTTCGAGGATATCTCTGAGAATGAAAATTTCGAGTACTGTGAGCTGGAAAAAGACCTGACCGGAGAAGAGATACCGTCAGAAGAAACTAAAGAGTTCATAAGCTTGATCGATACTCCTGCCAAGGCAGGAGTACATAAACCTGAACTAAAACCTCTTCCCTCGAATCTAAAATATGCTTTTTTAGATGAATATGAGTATTGCCCCGTCATAGTGAGTGCTCTCCTAGATGAAAAACAGTTAACCTCACTATTGACTGTCTTGAAAAAGCATAGAAAGGCAATAGGTTACAAACTCGAAGATTTAACAGGCATAAGCCTAGACTTTTGCATGCATAGAATCAATTTAGAAGAAGGCCAAAATCCTTGTGTTCAAGGTCAACGCCGTCTTAATCCCAACATGCAAGAAGTAGTTAAAACTGAAGTTATGAAATTGCTAGATGCTGGCATAATCTATGCAATCTCTGACTCTAAATGGGTTAGCCCTGTTCAAGTTGTTCCCAAGAAAAGAGGAACAACAGTAGTGAAAAATGAGAAGAATGAGCTCATCCCCACAAGGATTGTGACGGGATGGCGTATGTGTATTGACTACAGAAAGCTGAATCAATCAACTAGGAAAGATCACTATCCTCTACCCTTCATTGACCAAATGCTAGAGAGGTTAGCTTGTCACAAGTAATTCTCTTATCTAGATGGTTACTCAGGATTTTTCCAAATCCATATCCACCCTGAGGACCAAGAGAAAACCACCTTCACCTGTCCCTATGGTACTTTCGCTTATCGCAGAATGCCATTTGGCTTGTGTAATGCACCTGCCACTTTTTAGCGTTGCATGACCAGTATTTTCTCAGATTTTGTTGAATCTATCATGGAAGTATTTATGGACGACTTTAGCGTCTATGGCATTTCCTTTGATCATTGTTTGACATATCTATCCAGAGTTCTAAAACGCTCTGAAGAAGTCGACCTTGTTCTCAAGTGGGAAAAGTGTCACTTCATGGTGAACGAAGGTGTAGTTTTAGGTCACATCGTTTCAGAAAGAGGTATAGAAGTGGATCGAGCTAAGATCCAAGTTATTGAACAGCTGCTACCCCCTGCTAATATGAAAGGAATCTGGAGTTTCCTTGGCCACGTCGGTTTTTACCGACGATTTATAAAAGATTTTTCAAAGATAGCCAAGCCCCTGATTGAGCTCCTTTTCAAGGATGCACCTTTCAATTTCACAAAGGAATGCCTTGAGGCATTCAACAAAATCAAACGTGCTTTGATCACCGCACCTATAATCCAGTCGCCTGATTAGAATCTGCCCTTTGAACTGATGTGCGATGCGAGTGATTATGTGGTAGGAGTTGTTTTAGGGCAAAGAAAGGAAAAGTTTCTTCATGCAATTTACTATGCTAGTAAAACCCTAGATCCTTCCCAAATCAACTATGCCACCACTGAGAAAGAACTTCTCGCCATAGTCTATGCCTTAGACAAATTTCGCTCGTACTTAATAGAATCAAAAGTTATTGTCTACAGTGACCATGCTGCCTTGAAATATTTTCTTTCAAAGAAAGAGGCAAAACCTAGACTTATCCGATGGATCTTACTCCTTCAAGAGTTTGATCTAGAGATCCGGGATAAGAAAGGAGTAGATAATGTAGTCGCTGACCACCTCTCAAGGATAAGAGTAACTGAAATAGGATTACCAACGCCAATTAATGATTCGTTCGCTGATGATTCATTAATGGCAATTGCGGACTCTTCTCCTTGGTATGCTGATAGTGCTAACTTCCTTGTCAGTCGCCAGCTACCCTCCGACCTTTCTTATAACCAAAGAAAGAGTTTTTGCATGATGCAAAATTCTTTGTTCGGGATGACCCCTATCTTTTCAGGCAGTGCTCAGATGGTCTGTATAGACGTTGTATCCCCCAGTGGGAAGTAAAAGGAGTTTTAGAAGGATGCCACTCATCTGCTTATGGTGGTCATCATGGTCCGTCCAAGACCGTAGCCAAAGTCTTACAATCCGGGTTTTTCTGGCCCTCGATGTTTATGTAAGTTTCTTAAACTCGATATTACACATTTCTAATATCATTATACAATTAGTTTACCCATAAAACTAATGGATCTTATGCATGCATAACAAAAATACAAAGATAAGAAGAAACTTTTCCTTACATTGATCTTATAACAAATTTGGGCACAAAATAGGACTCCTTCCTACCTTGTTCTTGAGCTTATAAGTTGAGGATGAACTCCTAGTTTCAATAGTATAAACTCTCCTCTTGATTGCACCCAAGACTATCCCTTAATACCAATAATAATTTTACTAGAAATATTATTAGTAACCTTAAAATGAAAATCTAATTCTAATAATATTACTACAATAGTAATGAATATGAAGATATTAGATTCTTAGAACAAAATACACATAAACTCTTTTATGAGAAGTTCTAGTGAGATAAGGAGATGTTTGCATGAATGATTTTGTTGTACAAAATGAGAACTTATTCTCATAGGGTTATGGGGGGTGGGGTGCCGGCATGCATGTCTTGGGAGAGCCCCAAGCATGCTCACATTTTGTTCTTATCAAAATCTTAGGCCAAGGGCTAGGCATATAGGTATTATGATGATGTTTTTAACAATTAACATAATCATATTTACCTTAATCAAGCCCAAAAACGGCACACCCACATAAAATGGACTCCATTTTATCTTTGTAATTTTGTCACTTGTAATGTGGTATGTCATGTACCAAGTCACATGTCATTAGGATAAATAAATGTATATTTAAAAAATTAAATATCATTTCACATTATATAACAAGACAAATAGTAATTCGTAATTACATATATATAAAATGGGTCACATTAAGTCCAATTGATATAATCTACAACTCTTTGTAATTATAATCAACTAATCATTCTTATCTCAAATTGTTTCATAAACAATAATCAATTTTAGTAATAAAACATTTAAATTACAAAAATTGCGTCTTATTTAATCTCATTATAATAAGACATAAATTTTCACTTATAAATAAAATTTGTTCATTTTTAAGGATTTAATTAATCTGTATCGATATACAATTAATTAACTTTACAATTAAGGGAATGGTCCTATAGGTGTGACCTTAAGGGATCAACTGATCACCACCGTCATACGACAGTAACGTCAAACTCTAGCAAGCCAATCGTTACCGATTAATGTTGACCAGTTGACTATAACATTCATCATCCCTTTGTATTCTTATTATCGAGATTTATATTTTGTGATCGCACTATTATTGAGGACATTTACTCCAACAGTTTAAAGATTCAAGAGACTTTGTTATGGCTTATGATGCTTGTCAACGAATGGGTCAAATATCCAAAAGACATGAAATGCCTCAAAACAGCATATTAGAAGTCGAGATATTCGATGTCGGTATTGACAATCAAGGACCATTCCCTTCTTCAAATGGAAATCGTTACATTTTAGTCGCTGTCGACTATGTTTCAAAGTGGGTAGAAGCAATTGCCACCCCCACCAATGATGCTAGAGCTGTGATACGACTATTTAAGAAGATCATCTTTCCGCGTTCTAGTGTACCCAGAGCCGTGATAAGTGATCGAGGAACTCATTTCGGAGAAAAGCAATTAGACACTCTTCTTGGCAAGTATGGTGTGTATCACAGACGAGGTTTAGCCTACCACCCTCAGACCAGTGGTCAAGTAGAAGTCTCGAACAGAGAGCTAAAAATAATTCTTCAAAAAGTTGTTTCGAAATCTAGATCCGATTGGAGTAATAAGCTCGATGACACCTTATGGGCTTATCGCACATGTTTGAAAACCCCGATTGAAACATCTCCCTATAGATTGGTTTATGGAAAGGCCTGTCATCTCCCCGTTGAGTTAGATTACAAAGCTCACTAAGCTATCAAAGAACTCAACTTAGACACTAAGCTTAGCGCTAATAGACGACTTTTGCAACTCAATGAGCTAGAAGAGTTTCGTTTGCAAGCTTACGAGAATTCTAGGATCTATAAAGAGGAAACGAAGCGTTGGCACGACAAGAGGATAATCAGAAAAGAATTCAATGTCGGTGACCAAGTACTTCTCTTCAACTCCCGTTTGAAAAATTTTCCGGGAAAACTTCTGATCGTGCTTGTCGCGAGCCCGATACAAAGATAATTTACCCAGACTAGGCTAATAACAAATTAATGTAATTAGGGAAGTAGGGGTCGATCCTCAGGGAGATGGTGTTTCCTATGGATTGTGAATCGTCTCACAATTGAGTTTTATCTAACGAGTTTCTGGGTTTTGGGATTATGATGTCTAAACTAACAAAAGGCATAAGTGAAAATAAAATAAAACAATTAAAGATGAAAGCAGTAAAGCAAAAGATGAATTAACAATGATGAGAAGCATCTAGGGAAGTAGGTTCACACATGTAGATTGACATATTTATGAAATTGGATTTAGGATATGCAAATAATTCATTGATAGTTCGTAAGAATGATGTTTTCATTACAATCATAGATCAGATGGTCTACCAGGCTTTTAGGCAATTTACTAGGTCTTAATCCAACATGTCATGCTTTGTCTATTCAATTCTCGTATCTCTACCTTGGAAAAGAATTCCATACTAGTCAATGATTTTGATCAGGAATCGTCAACTATCGTTATAGTCCAAACATGCATAGACACAATGTTTTAAAAGCACATTTTCTTTTATCCAATTATCATCTTTTAATCAATCTAACATGGCTACCCTACACCCTAGAAAAGTGACTACTCACTCATGATAATGTTTATATCTAAGATGATGGTGATAATAAAAACTAGGATAGACATGTTTAGTTGATTTTGACAATAATTTAAGACTCTCTATGTGGCGATAATAACAACGCTATTTGACAATCTAAGAAATGAAATTACGATTATAACAACGCAAAAACGAATCTAAGATAATATGAATAGAAGATAACAATCAAATAAGAAAACAATAAGAACATTAAACAACGGATAAAGTAGAAATACCTAGGTGACGATCAACGACGAAAGTGATAACAATAATAGAAATCCCTTGCATAGAATAATCGTTCCTTGAATTACAACACTTGAACCCAACAAAGTAGATTACAAAGATTGAAATTCTTATTGATCTAAACTAAGGTTTTGATGTGAAATGGATAGAAATAAACTAAGAACTAAAGACAAAAGAATAAAATGATCTAAACTAGAATTTCTAAACTAAAGAGAATTGTAAGAAGAGAAGAGATGTTGTGTGTGAGATTGTGAGTTGTGTGTTGAGAAGAGGGCCTGGAGCTCTCTTTATATAGCATTAGGGCTTCGTGGGGAAGGGGTCGAGCATTGAACATATAGGACAAAAAGAGGAAGTTGAACCATTTTGCTCGAAGCAGCAGAGATACCCGATCGGGTACACACTTACCCGATCGGGTAAGTTGTCATCTAGAAGCTTTTGACTAACGTTTCATCTCCCTTTGCTTTGACTTGACTTCCATCATCCCCCTTGACCTCTACAATCGGGTTTGTTGATAGGGTTTGATGTAAAGCGATGAATTCTTCCGCCTAATTGATTGATCTTCCGAAAACTGCGACATCGTCTTTATTTCTTCTCTCTTTTGAATTAGTGAACCTTCTTGAAATGCCTTTCACTTGGTTAAGCTTGCTTCTTCAAACCGTCGGGCTCTAAGCAAATGCTCGGGAATATAGAAAAGGGCGTAGAAACGTCACTTTCCCTACAAAACAGGTTAGAACACAGGAATTCGCCTAGAAGACGATATTAGCTCATAAAACGGCTTAACAAAGCACAAATGACATACAAAAACGAACTAAAATGGGGGTTAAAATGATACAAATATTCACTTATCAAACTACCCCAAGCTAAACCTTTGATTGCCCTCAAGCAAACATAACAAACAATACCAGGACAAGGGTTGCAAGCGTTGGCTACTACACCATCAAGAAACAAATCTCAACGTAAAACTTTGAAAACATATTGAATCATAACCCAAAAAACAACGTGGGCAAGAATGATACATAAACATGGCTAAGATTTACATAACGACGTAGCACAAAGAATTTCACTATAGAATTTCGGCTCTTGCATGATATTTTGACAAATGGACTTTCACGGCACACTCGAACACTCATGTATGTAAAAGGTGATTTCTTTACGTGTAAATGTTTTTGAGACACTCACCTATCTACGACTTATGAAAATGTGTCCGCAGTCTAATATGGTAACCAATTCAATACACAAGTCAAAGATCACAATGCACATAGAAAAGAAGCCGAAAAATAAGAAGAAGGCTTTGGGAAATGGGTGAAAGGTGGACAATTAGTTATGGTCAATGTGAAGGTTAGAATGAGCTAACAACTGACCAATGATAAATGAATACTCAATCCAAACTTTCGATTAATTCCCACGAGACAAATAGCGAAGCCATAAGGAACAGATTGGCTTATTACACACGAAACACAAGGGTAAACTTCTTCTATTGATTTGACATTTTGAGGAGATACACACAACTTCTTCTTTTGTTTATTTTTTCTTTGGTTTTCTTTTTTCGATTTTTTTCAATTTTCTTCTTTTTTTTCTCTTTTGAACATAACATCACTTTTTGAACAATTTCGTTCTTCCAAATTCACTTTGACAGATAAGAACAAATCTTCTCAAAAGAGCACCCATACACCATAGTCTAGCTACTAGCTCAAAAGGTAGGCAGTTTTTATGTGTAGCTATTATTTTTGTGAAACATTTGTATGAAGGGGCTTATTTTGAGGGGCAATTTAAAGTGAAAAAGGCTTCAAATTTTAGTGAATCATGAATGCAATGCTTATAGGAATGAAATGAGAACCATACTTATGCGTTTTGACATGACACACATCACAAGGAGAACTACACACACCTAAATGAGACTGGGTATAGATGTACCAGCTTAAGGAGGTTCTACCTTACAATATATGTAACTTGCCAAATGTCAAGACAAGCGTACTCATCTATAGATTCATTCCATGCCTACTGTGAAGACTTCTCCATGTATGCACAATTCAATGAATATTGAATCATTATGGTTTGAAAGCTCTAAGTTTGGGAAGTGTTGCATGATAGCATAATAAACAAGCAAGCAAAGCATGAAAAGCATTCAATTGTGTTCAAAATTTTAAAATTTCTCTCTAAAATATTCTCTTTCTTTTATTCAAAATTTGAAAAATATAACTAAAATGCAAAATGGGAAAATGCAATCCCTCCCCCAAGCTAAACATCACATTGTCCTCAATGTGATCACGAAGACAAAATATGCAACGAGATGCTTAATGGGAAGAATGGTAAAAAGGGAAAAATGAAAGAAGAATGAAGCTTACTAGTCAGCGCGGACTCCCCCTAGCTAGTCTTTTGGACTTGACAAGGAAGATGTTCAGAGATTCTTCAAAAACTCTTTCATCTGCAAAGAAATCTAACAAAACAACGAAAAAGGGAAAAGCAAAAATAAAAAGGGAAAAAGGGAAAAACACGGGTTGCCTCCCGAGAAGCGCTTGTTTAACGTCCTGCTCAACAAATTCTTCTATGAAATCATTTGGTTGGCGATTGACGCTCCATATAGACAATATCTAAGCATCCGATGATAGAATTGCTATAGTAGAGTTTCAGTCTGAGTCCATTGACTTTGAATTTTTCACCATTGCCAACCATCATTTCCACATAGCCATACTTGCTAACATATGTGACAGTGAATGGTCCAGACCATCGTGATCGAAGTTTTCCCGAAAATTTTTTCAAACGGGAGTTGAAAAGAAGTACATGGTCACCGACATTAAAGTCTTTTCTAATTATCCCCTTGTCGTGCCAACGCTTCGTTTTCTCTTCGTATATCCTAGAGTTCTCGTAAGCTTGCAAACGAAATTCTTCTAACTCATTGAGTTGCAAAAGTCGTCTATCAGCGCTAAGCTTAGTGTCTAAGTTGAGTTCTTTGATAGCCCAGTAAGCTTTGTACTCTAACTCGACAGGAAGATGACAGGCCTTTCCATAAACTAACCGATAAGGAGATGTTCCAATCGGGGTTTTGAAAGCTGTACGATAAGCCCATAAGGTGTCATCGAGCTTATTACTCCAATCAGTTCTAGATCTTGAGACTACTTTCTGAAGAATTGTTTTGAGCTCTCTGTTTCAGACTTCTACTTGACCGCTGGTCTGGGGGTGGTAGGCTAAACCTCGTTTGTGATACACACCATACTTGGCAAGTAGAGTGTCTAACTGCTTTTCTCCGAATTGAGTTCCTCGATCACTTATCACGGCTCTGGGTACACCAAAACGCGCAAAAATGATCTTCTTAAATAGCCGTATCACAGCTCTAGCATCATTGGTGGGAATGACAATTGCTTCTACCCACTTTGAAACATAGTCGACGGCGACTAAGATGTAACGATTTCCGTTAGAAGAAGGGAATGGTCCTTGATAGTCAATACCCCAGGCATCAAATATTTCGACTTCTAATATGCCGTTTTGAGAAATTTCATGTCTCTTGGATCTTTGACCTATTCGTTGACAAGCATCACAAGCCATAACAAAGTCTTTGGAATCTTTAAACATCGAGGGCCAGAAAAACCCGGATTGTAAGACTTTGGGTACGGTCTTGGATGGACCATGATGACCACCATAAGCAGATGAGTGGCATCCTTCTAAAACTCCTTTAACTTCCCACTGGGGGATACATCGTCGATACAGACCATCTGAGCAATGCTTGAAAAGATAAGGGTCATCCCAAACAAAGAATTTTGCATCATGCAAAAATCTCTTTCTTTGGTTATAAGAAAGGTCAGAAGGTAGCTGGCGGCTGACAAGAAAATTGGCAATATCAGCATACCAAGGAGAAGAGTCCGCAATTGCCATTAATTAATCATCAGCAAACGAATAGTTAATTGGCGTTGGTATTCCTATTTCAGTTACTCTTATCCTTGACAAATGGTCAGCTACTACATTTTCTGCTCCTTTCTTATCTCGGATCTCTAGATCAAACTCTTGAAGGAGTAAGATCCATCGGATAAGTCTAGGTTTTGCCTCTTTCTTTGAAAGCAGATATTTCAAGGCAGCATGGTCAGTGTAAACAATGACTTTTGATCCTATAAGGTATGAACGGAATTTGTCTAAGGCGTAGACAATGGCAAGAAGTTCTTTCTCAGTGGTGGCATAGTTTATTTGGGCAGGATCTAAGGTTTTACTAGCATAGTAAATCGCATGAAGGAACTTTTCCTTTCTTTGCCCCAAAACAACTCCTACGGCATAATCACTCGCATCGCACATTAATTCGAAAGGAAGATTCCAATCGGGTGATTGTATTATAGGTGGGGTGATCAAAGCACATTTGATTTTGTTGAATGCCTCAAG
Organism: Heliosperma pusillum; assembly: GCA_022085475.1. Taxonomy (NCBI): domain Eukaryota; kingdom Viridiplantae; phylum Streptophyta; class Magnoliopsida; order Caryophyllales; family Caryophyllaceae; genus Heliosperma; species Heliosperma pusillum. Next base: position 8,030 of record JAIUZE010074260.1, on the reverse strand, counting down.
GCATTCCTTTGTGAAATTAAAAGGTGCATCCTTGAAAAGGAGCTCAGTCAGGGGCTTGGCTATTTTTGAAAAACTTTAATAAATCGTCAGTAGAAACCGGCGTGGCCAAGGAAACTCCTGATTCCTTTTACATTAACAGATGGTGGCAGTTGTTCAATAACTTGGATCTTAGCTCGATCCACTTCTATACCTCTTTCAGAAACAATGTGTCCTAAAACTACACCTTCGTTCACCATGAAGTGACACTTTTCCCAGTTGAGAACAAGGTCGACTTCTTCACAACGTTTTAGAACTTTTGATAGATTTGTCAAACAATTATCAACGGAAATGCCATAGACGCTAAAGTCATCCATAAATACTTCCATGATAGTTTCAACAAAATTTGAAAAGATACTAGTCATGCAACGCTGGAAAGTGGCAGGTGCATTACACAAGCCAAATGGCATTCTGCGATAAGCGAAAGTACCATAGGGACAGGGGAAGGTGGTTTTCTCTTGGTTCTTAGGGTGGATAGGAATTTGGAAAAATCCTGAGTAACCACTTAGATAACTAAAATATTTGGGGCAAGCTAACCTCTCTAGCATTTGATCAATGAAGGGCAGAGGATAGTGATCTTTTCGAGTTGATTGATTCAACTTCCTGTAGTCAATACACATACGCCATCCCGTCACAATCCTTGTGGGGATGAGCTCATTCTTTTCATTTTTGACTACTGTTGTTCCTCCTTTCTTGGGAACAACTTGGACAGAGCTAACCCATTTCAAGTCAGAAATTGCATAGATTATGCCAGCATCTAGCAATTTCATAACTTCAGCTTTAACTACCTCCTGCATGTTTGGATTAAGACGGCGTTGACCTTGAACACAAGGTTTTTGACCTTCTTCTAAGTTGATTCTATGCATGCAAAAGTCGGGGCTTATGTCTGTTAAATCTTCAAGCTTGTATCCTATTGCCTTCCTATGTTTCTTCAAGATAGTCAATAATGAGGTTAACTGGTTTTTATCTAGGAGAGCACTTACTATGACTGGGCAATATTGAGACTTATCTAAAAAGGCATATTTTAGATTTGAGGGAAGAGGTTTAAGTTCAGGTTTATGTTCTTCTGCCTTGGCATGAGCATCAATTAAGCTTATGAACTCTTGAACTTCTTCTGACGTTATCTCTTTTCCAGTCAAGTCCTTTTCCAGCTCACTGATCTCAAAATTGTCGCTCTCAGAGATATCCTCTAACAATAAGATTGCTTCTAAAGGATCCTCAATTATTGAAGGATACAGAGATTCATCAATAATTGAGTCGACAATATCAAGGAATCAGCAAGGTTCTTCAAGCATAGGGCTTTTCATTGCACTGCTTAAGTTGTAGGTGACTTTATCATCACCTACTTCTAATGACAATTTTCCATTCTTGACAATGATTACTGCTCCCGCAGTGTGTAGAAATGGCCTTCCTAAAATGATAGGGATTTGCGAATCTTCACCCATAGGTTGTTTTAGAGAACGATCTGCCATTTGCAGAGTGATACTAGTGCATTTGAGAATTCCCATATTCAATTTTTCGCATATGGAATAGGGCATGACGCTTACACTAGCACCTAGATCGCATAAAGCATTATCAATTGTGTAGGTGCCTATAGTGCAAGGTATAGAGAAACTACCAGGATCCTTTAACTTAGGAGGGGACTTATTTTGCAATAAAGCACTGCATTCAGCGGTGAATGCTATGTTTTCAACATCATCTAAAGTCCTCTTTTTAGTTAAGATATCCTTCACGAATTTCGTGTAAGAAGGGATTTGAGTGATTAATTCAGTGAAGGGAACCGTTACTTGGAGGTTTTTGACTACTGCCATGAATTTGCTGAACTGGGTTTCCTTATGATTTCTCTTCAAACGTTGGGGAAATGGTACTTGAATTTTGATGTGTTCCTTTTCAGGTTCATCCTTCTTTTCCGGTTTGTTTTTTGCTTCCTTAGCGGTGGATGGTTGGGTTTCTACTTGTGTAGGCTCAACTATTTGTTCTTTGGGTTGCTGAGGTTCCGTATAAGTGGTACCACTTCTAAGGGTGATAGCATTTGCGGTGTCCCTCGGTTGCTCACCATGAGGTGGGAGTTGGCCTTGTTTTCTTTGGGCATTAGAGGCAGCCAATTGGGCCATTTGAGTTTCAAGCATCTTGATGGCAGCATTTTGAGCTTGATCACTCTTTTGAAGTTGAGCAAACATTGAATCTTGTTTTTGAACAACTTGGAGAAGCATGGATTCAATTTTGCTTAAGCTTGAGTCATTAGGTTGGCTTTGATTTTGGGGTGGTTGGTGTTGAGGTTGATTTTGGTATGGTTGATTGAAATTGGGTTGAAATGAAGGTCTCTGGTTTTGAAAACCAGGTGGATTGTAGGGCTTTCGTTGATGTGGTATGGATGGTTGTTGAATTTGAAGGTGGGGATTTTGAATGTTGGTGCTTTTGTAGGACCAAAAAAGGATGGTTTTTTGTGTTCTCGTTAGAAGTTTGAGAAAGCGTTGCCTTGCCTATATCCTTGATAGGCATTGACTTACTCCAACGAATTCCTACATTCTTGAAAACTATGCCCTCCAATCCCACATGTCTCACATACCACTACGTGGTTGGTGACGTTGATATGTTCCTTGGATTGGGAAGAGCTTCCTACTTGTTGCTGCAGAAGGGCTAATTGGGCTTCTAGGAGTGCTACTTTACTTGAATCGTCCTGCTTGGTTTTAAGTGGCATAGCACGCGAGTTGCTATACTGAGAATCGTGGATTGCCATTGACTCGATAGTCGTATTAGCTATTTCTACATCGATTTGATCGAAACGACCATTGTTAGCGGAGTCGAGGATATGACGCGATTTGCCACAACAACCGTTGTAGAAGGTGATAGCTAGGAACCAAGAATCAAGGCCATGATGAGGGCATTCGCTTTGTAATTCTTTGTACCTTTCCCATGCCGCATAAAGGCTTTCATCGCCTTTCTGACGGAATCCAGTAATTTGACTCCGTAAGAGTGTGGTTCGTTCTGGTGGGAAGTACTTTTGATAGAAAGCAATAGCTAGACCATCCGAGTCGACTATTCCTAAGGCAACTCGGTCAAGACTATTGATCCAGAGTTTTGCCTTTCCTCTTAAAGAGAAAGGAAAGAGCATTTCCCTAATCTGCTCTTGGGATACTCCAGTTTGTCTAATCGTGGAGCAATAGTCACAGAAGTTTTGGATATGCAGGTTGGGATCTTCTGTGGCATTGCCGCCAAATTGACTTCTTTCTATTAGATTGATGAAGGCAGGTTTGATTTCGAAGTTTTGGGCAATAATTTGAGGTGTAGCGATACCCCTTGGAAGTGTATCTGCAGTGGGTTTGGAATGGTCGGAAAGTCGAACCATTTTCTTTTGTGAAGATGAAGATGTAGTGATGGTTGAAAGTTGATTAGTTTTTGGGAATGGAGATGAGAATGGATCTTCTTCTCCTTCGAGATTAGATAAGATATCCGAGTATTTCTCACGAATATGGTCTAAACTTGAAGTATCAGAAGCTTTTGAGATTTCGTTGAATAGCTTTAGTTTCCTACGCAGAGTTCTTTTTAGTTCGGGGTCTAAAGAGATAGGGGTCCCTAGTCTAGAAGATCTGGGCATAAGATTGAAAAGCTAAGATGAAAAATCAAGAGAGGTCTAAAGGAATTTGGGTTCCTAAAGACTAGATAAAACTGATTGCGATAAAAATCATAAGAAAAAGGAAAACTAAACCGTTCTCCCCGGCAACGGCGCCAAAATTTGATCGTGCTTGTCGCGAGCCCGATACAAAGATAATTTACCCAGACTAGGCTAATAACAAATTAATGTAATTAGGGAAGTAGGGGTCGATCCTCAGGGAGATGGTGTTTCCTATGGATTGTGAATCGTCTCACAATTGAGTTTTATCTAACGAGTTTCTGGGTTTTGGGATTATGATGTCTAAACTAACAAAAGGCATAAGTGAAAATAAAATAAAACAATTAAAGATGAAAGCAGTAAAGCAAAAGATGAATTAACAATGATGAGAAGCATCTAGGGAAGTAGGTTCACACATGTAGATTGACATATTTATGAAATTGGATTTAGGATATGCAAATAATTCATTGATAGTTCGTAAGAATGATGTTTTCATTACAATCATAGATCAGATGGTCTACCAGGCTTTTAGGCAATTTACTAGGTCTTAATCCAACATGTCATGCTTTGTCTATTCAATTCTCGTATCTCTACCTTGGAAAAGAATTCCATACTAGTCAATGATTTTGATCAGGAATCGTCAACTATCGTTATAGTCCAAACATGCATAGACACAATGTTTTAAAAGCACGTTTTCTTTTATCCAATTATCATCTTTTAATCAATCTAACATGGCTACCCTACACCCTAGAAAAGTGACTACTCACTCATGATAATGTTTATATCTAAGATGATGGTGATAATAAAAACTAGGATAGACATGTTTAGTTGATTTTGACAATAATTTAAGACTCTCTATGTGGCGATAATAACAACGCTATTTGACAATCTAAGAAATGAAATTACGATTATAACAACGCAAAAATGAATCTAAGATAATATGAATAGAAGATAACAATCAAATAAGAAAACAATAAGAACATTAAACAACGAATAAAGTAGAAATACCTAGGTGACGATCAACGACGAAAGTGATAACAATAATAGAAATCCCTTGCATAGAATAATCGTTCCTTGAATTACAACACTTGAACCGAACAAAGTAGATTACAAAGATTGAAGCTCTTATTGATCTAAACTAAGGTTTTGATGTGAAATGGACAGAAATAAACTAAGAACTAAAGACAAAAGAATAAAATGATCTAAACTAGAATTTCTAAGCTAAAGAGAATTGTAAGAAGAGAAGAGATGTTGTGTGTGAGATTGTGAGTTGTGTGTTGAGAAGAGGGGCTGGAGCTCTCTTTATATACCATTAGGGTTTCGTGGGGAAGGGGCCGAGCATTGAACATATAGGACAAAAAGAGGAAGTTGAAGCATTTTGCTCGAAGCAGCAGAGATACCCGATCGGGTACACACTTACCCGATCGGGTAAGTTGTCATCTAGAAGCTTTTGACTAACGTTTTCATCATCCCACTTGACCTCTTCAATCGGGTTTGTTGATAGGGTTTGATGTAAAGCGATGAATTCTTCCGCCTAATTGATTGATCTTCCGACAACTGCGACATCGTCTTTATTTCTTCTCTCTTTTGAATTATTGAACCTTCTTGAAATGCCTTTCACTTGGTCAAGCTTGCTTCTTCAAATCGTCGGCCTCTAAGCAAATGCTCGGGAATATAGAAAAAGGGCGTAAAAATGTCACTTTCCCTACAAAATAGGTTAGAACACAAGAATTCGCCTAGAAGCCGATATTAGCTCATAAAACGGCTTAACAAAGCACAAATGACATACAAAACTGAGCTAAAATGGGGGTTAAAATCATACAAATATTCACTTATCAACTTCGATCAAGATGGTCTGGACCATTCACTGTCACATATGTAAGCAAGTACGGTTATGTAGAAATAATGACAAGTAATGGTGAAAAATTCAAGGTCAATGGACACCGATTGAAACTCTACTACAACAATTCCATTATCGGATGCTTAGATATTGTCTTTATAGAGCGTCAATCCCCAACCAAATGATTTCATAGAAGAATTCGTCGAGGGGGACGTTAAACCAGCGCTTCTCGGGAAGCAACCCGTGTTTCCTTTCTTTTTGCATTTTATTGTTGCTTTCCCTTTTTCGTTGTTTTGTTAGATTTACTTTGCAGATGAAAGAGTTTTTGAAGAATTTATGAAGACCTTCCTTGTCAAATCCAAAAGACTAGCTAGGGGGAGTCCGCGCTGACTAGTAAGCTTCCCTCTCATTTCATCTTTTTCCCTTTTTACCCTTCTTCCCATTAAGCATCTCGTTGCATTTTTAGTGTTTGTGCTCACATTGAGGACAATGTGATGTTTAGCTTGGGGGAGGGATTGCATTTTCCCATTTTGCATTTTAGTTGTTTATATTTTTCAAATTTTTGAATAAAAAAAAAAGAGAAAAATTTAAAATTTTTGAACATAATTTAATGCTTTTCATGCTTTGCTTGCTTGTTTACTATGCTATCATGTTACATTTCCCAAACTTAGAGCTTTCAAAAGATAATGACTCAATATTCATTGAATTGTGCATACATGGGAAAGTCTTGTACACAGTACGTGATGCGTGTGTTTTATATAGACTTTCTAGTCCATTTATGCACGCATTTCTATGTCATTTAGGTGATATTGTATCACTATATGCCCCTATTTGGCTACTTTGTACTTTATTACCATTTTGTAGGTACAAGCTGCGTAGTAGCGGAAACCGAGCCGAAACAGTCCACTTTGCATGCATTTAGGAGAATGGAGGGAACGGAACAGGAGCTTTTGCATAGGGAAGCGCGAAACCGCTGACAATCAAGCCCAAAGTCACGACTAATACTATGTGCTTTGCTAGAAGACCTCGATTGACTAGATATGTGATCGATCGAGGAAAGTTGAAGGAAGGAAGACTCGATCGAGCTATATCTTTGCTCGATCGAGTGGTTGCTGTTGAAGAGTTGCTCGATCGAGTGGAAGAAGCCTCGATCGACTGATTCTGTTGAATAAAAGCCTCGATCGAAGGGTATTTTCCCTCGATCGAGTGGATCCTATCACGGGCCTTAAGTCCGTAGCTTAATTAGGGTTTAGAGTCGTGTTATGCATTATATAAGACTCTTATTTACGTCATTAGGCATTATCACGAATTAGCATTCTATTATCATCGATTATTAGCAGACACTTAGCAATAAACATTATTTTTCTGAACTTTTTAATCTTTAGTATACATTCGGTTTATCATCGACGTGGATTTGTTCTTTACGCCGGATTTGCTATGATTGTAAACTACTTTCTCTCCTTTATTCTCAACCTTTGTTTTAGTCTTAATTACTGTTTACCTTTCTTAATTACTGCGTTATTATTGTTCATGCTTGTTAATTACGATTTTATCATGTCTAATGTCATATCTTCAATCGTCTTTATTGTTAGCATCGTCAATAATATGAGTAGCTAATTCCCTTGTATGTTAGGATGAGGAAAACTGTAGTAAAGGCATGTTAGGATAAATTCCCTTGAATATGAGAATTGATCTATGCAATTTAATTGAGGTTAGTCGAATGAGTGCACGCAGGAGACTGGCTAGGTAGTTAACCCCGACCTGGAACGAGAGATTGGAAAGGAAAGGCTTGCTTAGAATTGATAGGTGACTCCTAAGAGGGCGAGAGTTAATTAGGAAAATCCCTAGGGTGGTTTGAGACCGAGAGGAGAAAACCATTACCCTTCTCATTGATAGATTGACTGACTTAGTTGACCCGTAGATGCCAAGATTGCAGTGGACCGAATCCTAACATATTTCTCTTTTATCTGATTTACTTCGTATTAATTTCTATCTTTATTTCTCTTCCTTTGAATCTTATTTAGTTTAGTTAAAACCAATTCAAAAACCCCTAGATTGTGACTTGCAGATTTAGATTACAGTTAGTTAGTTTCCTCCCTGTGGAGATCGACCCTACTTCCGCTATCTTCTTAGTTAGTAGACTTAGGCTTTTATTTTTGGTGTATAACGACACGCATCAGTACGCATGGAATGAATCTATAGATGAGTACGCTTGATCTTGACATTTGGCAAGTTACATATATTGTAAGGTAGAACCTCCTTAGGCTGGTACATCTATACCCAGTCTCATCTAGGTGTGTGTAGTTCTCCTTGTGATGTGTGTCATGTCAAAACGCACAAGTGTGGTTCTCATTTCATTCCTATAAGCATTGAATTCATGATTCACTAAGATTTGAAGCCTTTTTCACTTTGAATTACCCCTCAAAATTAGCCCCTTCATACAAATGTTTCACAAGATAATAGCTACATATAATAACTGCCTACCTTTCGAGCTAGTAGCTAGACTATGGTGTATGGGTGCTCTTTTGAGAAGATTTGTTC